>LUCH01009657.1:2283-14449 GCA_013368495.1 Paragonimus heterotremus | reverse complement strand
TGGTACAGCGCAAGCCACTTGGGGTGATGGTTTAAAGCGCAGGCGTCCTTTGGGTTCGGTCATTGTGACAGGCTAATCCGTCTCGGATGCTGCCAACCTATAACTGTTCGATACACTTCAGCGTTTAAGTGACTTCGAAAGTGTAGACTGATCCACCGAATCGACAATATCTCCATAGGTGATAAATACGGTGATAGTTCACTGGCGACGCGTATGAGGCTGCTCCAGTGTCGATCACCCGCATTAGCACTGAACACACACAGGAATCTTATGAAACTGCATTTACCTCTTCTGTTAGATCGCTTAGATGACGTTCACCAAATGTAGGTGATTCTTCGATCAGTCGACAAACACGCTAACCTGTAAGTCTGTCATTGCGGGACGATCATTTTCGAACACCCACCACAGTGGAACAATAATCCCTAAGTTATACAGTCTGCCTGAAGTGTCTTTCAGACCCATTTCATCCCAAAAGAGAACTGCTGGTGATCTGTACAGAATAGCTACCCAATGCCTTTCATTCAGAAGACGATGCAGGGAGTAGAGTCAAAACTTAAGTCATCCTCTTTGAATAAGAAACGTGCGTTTATCAGCCTTCCTTTCAAGGAAGGTCCCATGGCCAAAGTGTCCCCAAGAAAGCTCAGAAAACCAGTCGAAACAACCTACCTACCGCTTGAATATGCGCCAGTTTCCGTTCAACACTCGTTATCATGTCACAATTCAAACTCGCATTTTCTACAACTACCTGTTGTGTGTACCCAGTTGTTTGCTCGTGTAGAGCATCATACATTGGACGATTGGCCGATAGAGTGCGGGAACATACTCCTGCGTGGATGAACAGTGGTGTGATTAAAACACTTTCATGGGTGACTGTTGCTCATTTGACTAACTCTAATCATTTCCAGTAAGACGGTTTTCAGATTGTCTACCGAGTGTCAAATAATCGATGAAAAATTATGAGATTCCGAATGTAGACCGTCACCGAAGACATTATCCTATTGCGCTACCGTGACCTCTGCGCCCAGTTTTGCCGACACAATCGCCCCTGACCCACAATGATACAAGCCCATGATTTGGAACAGCGATTGCGTAACCGGTAAAAAACGCCGCCCATAACCTCTACTGACAGTTCTTCTGACTCATTTTAGTTACTGTTTTCATATTTATTGTTGCCATTAACCTGATACTGAAACATAGAAAACAAGTTTCGTTCGTTACTTTGTCGTTATCATGACGCCAGTGGGCATCTTCGAACGAATTAAACAATCCACGAGCTCCTAGTGTGGCTTTTTAGCTCAGCTGGTAGGGCGCATGCCACGTTTAGGCATGGTGTTTTTGTAGCTGGTTCGAATCCAACCGAAGCCCTGACTTTTCACAATTGGATCTCATCTAAAATCCACGATGTGTTCGATGTTTGACGCCATGTCCTAGCAATTACTTCCCATGGGTTCACTCTGTCAAAGTGACCTGCTCTGTACAGAGACCAGTTAAACGGGCGGATCGAAGCAGGTAGCCAATATTGTGAGATGACCTGAAATTCCGAACAAGTGGATCGGCGCATTATCACCTTGAAATATCCTGTAGTTTTGGTCGGATAATATTGAGTAAATGTACCGATAGTAACCGCCTGGGATACGAGCCACTGATAATGCAATCACGAAGGACCAACTCAACCAGTCCAGCTGGCAGTCCGAATATGAACTGAACCGATATTAATTTATATTGTTGTAAACTTTACATCAATATCAAATTAACCACATGCGAATCCACATATGCATAAGCTTCCGTTCATTTTACGTGGACGAAAACGGCTTACCAATCTTCAGTAATGTCGATCCTGTGGAAAACGTCGGAGGACATGTCGCATCACCAAGTCTATGCGTACTTGCATAGGCCGTACATCCATTCACAAAGGAATGACCGTTCTGCTAGCACTAAAACTATACCGCTTCAATGTTCTCAATTTACAAGTTGGTACATGAAACCCACATTCGCGTTGCAAAATAAATGCGACGAAGCGGGTACTGCGCAACTATCTCACACACATCTAGACTGTGCGATCGATTTCAACGGACGTTCACTCCCAACAATCCATCCAGTCCTTTGCAGGTGTATAACGTTTCATCCACCATCGCACAGTCAAAGGTTATTATTCAAACCATGAAATTGCTTGGCTTTCATATTATGACAGACTGTCAGGCTTTCTCACCCTTTTCGGTCTGTGTACCGAGCTCGATTAAAGTTTGAATCGGATGAATTCTTGACTGAGCGAATGGGTGGTAGTTAGTAAAGGTCATGCAGTCGACCAGTGTCATGAAGTAAAACACAACAAATGTCGTTAAATCCTTTGAATCGTTTGGTTCGGACGTAATAGATCCAGCAGATCAATACAAATATCAAGAGCGTTTATAAAAATTCAGTCTACCACGAGATCTCAGATAAAATCATAAACGTCACAAGGTTAGACAGCAAAAACAGTACTTCTTTATTGGATACGTTAAACTGAAGACAGTCACCGGTCTCATGGATGCTGCCACACATCAAGTATGTGCACCCGGAGAACCTCAACCACAAATTTTGCAAGTTGTCATAACATGCGTAATGATATATGAACATTATGGAATATGGGCTAAATAGCACAAATAATTCGTAAATGAATTGTTAACTTTGTGCCCCGGTCAGTACGTTTACTTGTTGAATGGCGACGACCACGAAACCGGTTGTCTGCTTCCGGTGAACGCCCATCACTAAACACTAACGCGACTTATGTCATAAAATAACATTGCTTCATTCATTCACCATGACTGAGCGATTCGATGTTTAGTCAATTCAGTTACTAGTCCACATGAAATCCCGGTGGGCCAACCGATGCTAAACAATCCTGATCATTTGCCTTGCCCACCGGTACCCCAAACATCCAGGAAACATTCAACACAAAAATGACCTAGTTGATCACGTGTCAATAGTGAAACGTACCGTGAGCCTACCCCCGTAACCTTTTCATGGCTGTAACACAACACTTTACAATCGATACCCAGTCCAATAATACGGTCAACAGGCGAATTTGGGGCGGCACGTGAGTCTTCAAAATATTCTAAACTGGATGACCGTGGTACGTTTGTCAAGGTTAAAAATAAGTATACATGAAACTAGTCCCATGTTACCGCAACAATTTAGAGTCACAGTGCCAAAGTATTTCGTTTTAAGGCCGATCATGAGATATACTTACATATCCGACCTTTCACAGTAAAAATGATTATCGACAGTGTTGAAAACTTACGATTGGTGAATTATACGATAAAGACTGTGAACTTCAATGCATCTGAATGCAGCCTGACGAGGTAATTGGTGGCTTTGAAGCAATGGGCCAACGAACAATATAACATAAGGTCTCCTCCGCTGCATAAACTATTTAAACGTAGACAGCGGAGGATCAACACAATAATTAAGTACTAGACGACGCGACAGGCTTGGGGATCATAGAACATCACGCAGCAAAAAATGGCTGAAATCGATATGTGACCACCTACTCCGACACCGAAAACTTCCAGATTGTCTCTGTCGCAGTAAAATTTCTCAATTATGAAATGACGAGTTAATTTAACAATCACATTAAAAGCCAGGGATGCTTCCGCACTGGGTAAGGCTTATCAGTGGTGCACATCGTTGTATAAACCTGTAACAGGGTACGGACCGAGTGCTTATAAGCACTTCGTCAACTACTGCGTCAATGATGCTACATTAGGCACAAACTCGTGGTTAACGTTTAAAATGGTTTACTATATCGATTTGCTGTAGATGATTCATTGTCTCCACCGATTAACCAACACTAATTGGACTGATCGCGTGGACAATATAGCAGTTCGCCGACGCGTATTCCGGAACGATCGTGATCAATTCAACTACTTACGTTGCACAGCCTGCGATGGCTGGATCACTTACTTCGCGCGCCAGCTGAGTGTTTACCGTACCGGTGGTTCTATACTGAGACCACCAACGGTTGGGGGAAACCGCGCAGCGGTCAAACAAAAAGTAGTCACGAAATAATGAAGACCCTGACTGCCCCACCGCACAGTGGGTAGCTGCAGCATGACAGGCTGAGGTCCTCGAGGTCACTGAAATCGCTGGTTAGAAACGCTATCCGAAATAACGATGTCGCAATCAGTGGCGTACCTGCATTAATACCACTTCTAGTTTTTCCGCTTAGTCGTTTTTTAAATTAATTTTTAACCTTCGTAGTAACGTTCTCTATCAGGATATTCCACCTCACTCGAAGAGAGCGGCGGCCTAGGCCACAACACCTTCCGGTCAGACTCATGGTTTTTATGATACTGAGAACTGCATCGACGGGAGATATCACAAGTAACAGTAAACTCAACTAAACAACCTCGCGATCAGGACGTTACAGTCAGATGGTTGAAACCACCTACTTAAGTGTCTTTCGCCCCAGTTCGTATAACTCCGGTTCAACGTTCCAGCTCAGCACAAAGTTAACTAACAGAAATGAACAAACGTTTGGTGATATTTATCGCCGTACAGCTCATAAACAAGCGTATTTTGCCCGCATCCCTTGGATAACAACTGCATACACGCTAACGGCACGGTTAACTTGAACCGAATATTTGTGAAAAGAACCTACATACAACAAATTATAGATGATCAGACAGACTGATGTGTTCGGAACCGAAGAATACTCTGCCACAAATGGACTGACTAACAAAGTATGTCGAAGCAGACAATGAGCAAACGCTGGACAGACGTAGGACAAACAATGCGCGGAAGAAAAGAGAGAAAGATAGGGAAAACGACCACGTGCGTCTACTTAAACCAGCACACAGATGGATCGGAAAGAAGTTAAGGATCGCTGATAGAAGGAAATGGCAAGATGCGCGTTCAATAACGCATGCCAGGTGAAAGCAGGAAGAAAAACGAGTATGAAAGAGGACAAAAAAGTAAACATTTAAAAGTGCACATTCGGACAATAGATACATTGAAATAAGGCCGAAAATCCGGAGAGGAACAATAAATCTGTAAAACATGGAGGAGATCCGACGAAATTGTAACCACCAGTACGACGAGACAAAATGATGATAGGCCGATTCAAGTAAGGCACACGCAATCTACCCGACTCGTGACGTGCAAACGAAACGGAGCCTGGACAGAATGGGAGACTGAAACTGATAGTTGACAGGAAAGTAGGTCTGTTCGTGACAAAGAGCTATACCAAAAAAACAAGCATGTAATACGCGTGAAACGATCTCCGGTTCGGCTTCTTAGGGCGAACAAAATACGGGTTTGATTCGATAATATGCATGTCTCCGTTGCTGATGATGATTGGCTATGGTGTGAACATTGACAATCACCTAGGCGTCAAACGAAGTAATTCGCTGGATTCTTTGGCAAAATACATCACATCCGGATCCGCGTCTGCACCCAAACTTTCAAGCGACGGCTTCACGAACGTCTGGATGGTATTAGAATCTAGAAGATGTCCGAGTTTGCCTAAAATTTGGCAAACCTACAGAAAACAGAGGATGAAAACAAAATTTTAGTGAGGGTAGAACTGGTTGAGAAATACTTTCACCAAAGACGTAACCTTAATATAGTACAGCTGAGTACAAATTTGCCAATGGACAGATTACTGAATAAACAACACTGTAAAACGAGCCATGTATGTCAAAACTCCACTCGAAATTACCATCTGATGAACCAGCGGACCAGGAAAAAAAAAAGTTGTACTCGCTGAGGTCGGAACGGCTGGGAGGTGTGGTAATATCAACGGTTATACATGAACGGAGAGGTGGATTTAAATCATAGCATGGGAATGTAAACTGAGTCGAATGATTGGGTTGATTTAACCAAATAACGGACGTGCACTAACAAGGCAGTTAAACAGATCACGTTGAAATCAGTGAATGGATTCGTTCGACAAAAGACACTCAACTAAACGCACGAAAGCTCCCTTGCGTATTAATCCTAAAGGATTGTCAAGATGTAGCCATGGAAGCTCACCTATATGCCATACACCAAATTGGCTAAGGCCATTTTGTTGAATATTCGAAGTTGATCACATGCTCCACCTACTTGGTCTCACCATAAAAACAAAGCAAAAACAGCAAAGAATCGCTTTTATTAGATACGACATAGTGATTTTTCTGTCACTCAATACCTAATGAAACAAGACTTCATAAACAGGAAAAAAGGAAGATGATATTACGAAGGAAACAATCTTATGAGAACATGTCTGCATCACATTTTGTGCTTAATACAAACCGGCTGCAACTAGATTGGATGTGAACCCAACTGTTGTATAACCGAGCACGCGTTGAAATTGCTTGAAAGAATAACATCTCATACGATTTGGTGTTACACAAACCAGTCGTTTCAGCGATATGGGAATACAAGCACCACCATCGTCATCATCACCGAAGATAGCAAAATGTCACTGGTTTGTGCCGGTACACAACCGCTATCATGTGCAATCATGAAAGGAACAGGCCTTAGCTAGGAGCAGTCAGAACGGAGATGATTTAATTTATAGAGTAACCCCTATAAACTCAAACATTCAATATTAAGGTATCCACACCATACAAACAAATAAAAACAACGTAAGTTCGTCCGACCGAAGTACACCGGCAGTGAACATTATGTGGAGTAAAAGCTGGAAGCTTGGAAGTTATGGCTGTTATCTTTTCAAGCACAGACAGGCGTTTTTGTGAAGTAGGTCTCATTCTGAAGCCCATAACAACTAAGTGGTAACGATGTACACAACCAATCAGACAGTTGCGGGTTCGAGTTCTGGCTGCCCCGACTGATCTGGCCTTGAGAACCTGACTGTGTATGCAACACAGCAGCAATCATCTTGTTGTGTAGAAAATGAAGACTATATAAGAACTAGGTGAAAAACACGATGAACAGAACAACTTGATAACAGAACTGAACTGTTAGAAGGAACCGAATGGAATAGCACACCTTGAATCGCACATTTGGCACTGGATCACGACCGAGTCGAATGATGGTGGGTAACAAGTGCTTTTGTAGTAACTCAGACCGACAGGATTCCGCTTCGCCCAATTCTTGCAAAGAAGCCAGGCAAATCATGCGCCGTAGGTAGTTGGAATCACTCGCCAAGTGGATAAGCTGATAATTCAAGGGAAAAGAAACAAAGACCCAAATAAAACAAAAAAATACACAAAACTGTGATGTGAATGAGAAAGGAATTTCTATACGTTTCGTCACCCATACACACACGCGCACAAACCTGTAAGACCACAGTCATTATACTGTGCATCCAATTAGGTGATATATATGCAACAAGTTGATATCGAGTTGTTCTGAAGGCACTTTTGCATGCATTGCATTATGGATAGCGGACCGAACAAGACGATTGGACGACGCATAAATCGACCCCAATGATAGAATTAATAAGTCGCCAAGTGACGAACGACCAGCCTGCCTTGGCCAACTCTACATTTCCATAGGCTAGTGACTGACCACTCACATTTGTTCAAATGTATCCGCATGCCTTATGACCGGTGCACAAATTTCACTGGCATTGATCGGCACACACCAGTTCTAACTGTATTAACATTGGGACTCAATTATTGATGGTGAAAAACGTGAATTTCCCAAACGACTGACGATAACTACGGCAATAAGACGGAATTGTACATCTAGGTCACAACGGATTAACATTGTGCTCATAACCAACAAGATACCCACCAGCCTCACAATGGAGTTAAGTCTAGGGAATAGAGAGAAGGAAAAAAGACCACAGATTTGATTGTGGGTAACCTGATCTGGTTTTCACGTTAGAAGAGGGACATGCACAAAGTTAACGTGCGCGATATTGTTTTGATACGACACACTGCGACAAGGTATACATACAGCCATCACAACTGATGACACTATTTGTCTCATGAACAACGCGGTAACGATAATCTTTTATAACTAGCAGGAAAACGTTATTAAAAACCAGTGGGATGAAATTTACTTGAACAGCCGACGAAAACAACGAATTGCACATAAAATATGAACAGAACAATCAGAATGAAATTACGTCACCTGGACGAAGTTGCACATGCTGGGTCATGTGGACTCATTGTCGAGCAACTACGTCCCACTTCGTCTCACACTTACGCTGTCCAGGTCAAGTCACGAAGGAGTGAACCGACCAATTTAAAGGGAGGGACGAATTTAGCGCTCAAAAGTATGCGGTGAGGCATTCGAGGGCTACCAATCCAGTTGTGTTCTTTGAAAAGTTCGAAGAGCACAGTAAACACGAAGTGAAAGGAAAGACTAGCAGTGTTAACAAGGCCAGATAAACGACGATTAGCTTCAAAAATCAACAGGGATTCCAAGCCTAGGTGGATACCTAAACTCAAGAAATACGCAAAGGGCAATGGCTGAAAAGCAAGAAAATGAAACAGCAGCGTACGCAACATTGATTTTTACGGACTGAAAAGCGGGTTACCTGGGTTCATTAATGACAATTGATTTGTTTTAAACAGAAGACATAATCTGAATGGACCTGGTTTTAAGAGGTAGCTCGGACACAAGTACCGGGGAGAGGAATAGTGCTCCAATTACAAACAGTGGGTTTTGTTGAGCGTATGGGAATAGTATTGCAAACCTTTGGTGCGAATAAACAAGCCACAACTGAAAGTAATCGAGAAGCCGACTTTGATCACCACCCGCCAGAACACTTTCCGCCGATAGTCACTTTTTCGAGTTGACAAGTGGTTATAATTTTATGACAAAACAACACTTCAATTCATAGGATAGTATGTACAACATTTCTAGGATCGCCTTGATGCCTGGTTGGATGCCACTGTTGTCTCTCATTCTAGATTGGCCGGTTCTTATTTTTGTGGAATCACGTAGACACAGCAAGTGCGAAAAGCCACGTGAGACTTAGTCATGTCTTAATGAGTTCACACACAGACGGGTGACAATGGGCCTGATAACTGCAACGTTCCCAAAGTGATGACGCACATGTGGCTCTCAAACCAATTGGTGTTTAGGTAGCCGTCTAAGGTTGGATGAGCACATCGGCCTAAAGAGACTATTGCAATTGGAGATGTCCGTATAAATCTGCCTAGGGATGTATAAAAGATGTATATAATTCGACTGGCTGAAGTATTCTTTAGGGTCATATGCATCATTTTGGCGGACAACCAGTGAAGCACGTCAATTTTCTAAACTCGTATGTTCGGTTAGAGTGCAATGTAGACAATCGTTTTGAATGTTCTCCAAGTGGCGTCTAAAAAACTATTTGGAAACCCTTTTCATGACCATCCATAGTCAGTCTTCGACTGGATGTAGCATCATGTTCGACTATCAAAGTCGCACATGTGTGGACTTAATCCAAAGACGATCATTTGGATTTGTGTTTTCTAAAAAGGTCGTTAGATTGTAAATCCTATGGACAAAGTCAGTTCCCAACACAGGGTAAATATCGACGTTTCACAAGGTAGACGGCAACTTCTACCCTACTCAGTGGAGGGATCAAGACTTTTATGGTCGGCAGCCTACCCGTTGAAGTGTAGTGCACGTGTCACAGCCCGCATACACTGCTCATTTTATTACCTCAGATCATCATCATCATCATAGCAGCAAAGAATCTGATCAGAGGATACTGTGGCTCGGGCCGCCTCTCACCTCAACAGTGACATGGAATATCCCAGAAGAAGATGTTACTAAGAAGGCCGAAAATTAGGAGAAAAAAAACATTAAGCACAACTAGAAATGGTATGGATACAGGTACGCCATTCATTGCGACACACCGCCATCTCGGATAGCACCTCCAATCAGCGGTTTCAGTGTTGACGAGGACCCCATTTAGGCAGGCGACACCTACCCAATTTGCTCAGTAGAGCGGTCAGTGTTTATATTTCGAGACCACGTTGTTGACTGGCCACAATGTCGTTTCACCCAACTGTTGGTAGTTTAAGTATACAATCCTCGGTACGGCAAACGCTCAGTTGGTATACGGAGTACGTGACCGGACAATCGTAAGCTGTGCAACGTGAGTAGTTGACAATTTAATCGCACATCATGAGCGTTCCGGAATACACGCCGGTGAACTACTACATTGCTAACGCGATCAATCCGTTTAATTGGTAGAGATAACGATGGGTAAACACAGCAAGCCTGTTGACGTCTTCCTTGCGAACAGGCCACGTTTCCGAACCACAGAGCAAAACAAAACGTACACAAGCATTATATACTCTTCAACGACAACCGGACGTCTTTTCGGCGCCAAAAGATGATGCAGATTGGCAAAGACAACTCGTGTCTTTGCTATTCCCGCTGACATCTCAACAGTAATATTACAGGCTGACGAGATGACGCCACCCACGTATGTGAAACTGTCCACAGCCTCAAGCGGATTACCTGCATTAAAGGAAGTAGGAGTGGGAATGCTTCTGTCTTGAGGTAGCATTTTGCAGGTGCGAAGCGTAGTCTACACACACCAGTTCAGTCACTCACCTTGTCTAGCATGGTCTGCATGTCTTTGGCAGAGGGGCTAAGTAAGACAATGTGATCCGCGGACTCCAGATCGGTCAATCTAGTGCCAGGAAGAGGCTCAACACCAAGCCTGCTGGATTCTCAAATCACACCACCCACAATGTCGTTCATGACAAAATTGAACAGGAAGGGAGAAATCGGACATCCTGAGGAACACCACTGGAAGTGATAAACGCCCGAGACAGTTGCTCATAAACTCTCATCCTGCTTGTATGGTGAAAATATAGTGATTTCAATAGATTAACATATTTCCCTTGCGAAGAAAAAGGCTCCAGAAAACCTTATGAGCAACTTGATCGAAAGCAGCTTTTAGGTCCAAAAAGACCAAGACCGTCGGCTGTCTGTAAGAGTGTTGATGTTCCGAAATTCGTCGCAAAGTAAAAATGTGATCAACGCACCCTCGACCGGATCTGAATCCTGCCTGTTCTTCGTATACCTGACTTTCTCTAGGATTACTGAACCGACATACAATGAGGCAAATGAGTAACTTGGAAGCAACGGACACCAAACCGATGCCTCTGTGGTTGTCACATAAAACTCAGGGCCCCCTTTTTGAAAATGGGAATTACTGTTGATAAGCACCAATCACTAGGCCTTTCTTCAGTCTCCCATATTGTCTGGAGGAGTTTTGTCAGTTCTGATATCAACCTCTCCCCGCCATTCCGGAAAAGAGAAGGGGAGAAGAGGTCTGGTCCAGAAGCCTTATTACGCTTCAATAACTTGAGCTCCAGAGCCATTTCTGCTTCTGACGGGGGACCGTCTGGAATGCAACGACTGATCATACAGTTTCCGTCGTCCACGTAATCTGGTTCAAGCCGGTTGAACTGTTCTCCAAAATGTTCAGCCCATTTGTCAAGTCGACGCGATTGATTGGTAATAAGTGAACCATCTTTTTCACATATGGTCTCACTTACACCGACTGGACGACCAGTGCAACCACGGATCAGGGAAAAAAGCCTTCTGCTATTCCCAGATAAAAAGGCCCTTTTCATCTCTTTCGACTGTTCGACCAAGTATTGCTCACGGTCTTTGCGCAAGCCCTTAGTAAGCTTGCGTTTGAGTTCTCGACGGTCGGGAACCAGGTTGGATCGATCGACGCTTGTTTATAAGGTTTATCGACGTGACAGAAATCCAGTTCTCTCACAACTGAGAAGGTCCTTCAGAACATACCTGTTAATAGCATGCTTTCACAGCTGTGGCAATTTGTGCCCAGTGTTCATTAGGATCCCTCATCCAACTGGAACTAGGCAACTTCCTCACCAACACCTCCTAATAAGCGTCCATCACACTCAGATCCCTGGAACGCCAGTTAGGCACCTTGAATTTACGAGCGTAGGTCCTCTGGGGCAAATGATAAAACAAAACGAGCACGCACAACAGCACGGTCCGAGTTCAGGTGGTTGCTGCGACAGGCAGGACAGTCCTTGACAGAGTGGCGCCATCTGTAACTCACTGCTATATGATCCAACTGTGTCCACGGCTGAGAAGCACACGGAGATCTCCAAGTAACACAGTGCTTTTCCCTTTGTGGGAATGCGGTGCTCGAAATATAGAGACCGTGAGATGTGCACAGCTGCAACAGTCTTTCACCGGACACCAAACATACCTCCTAGCCGCTTCTCAT
Source organism: Paragonimus heterotremus (assembly GCA_013368495.1). Classification (NCBI taxonomy): domain Eukaryota; kingdom Metazoa; phylum Platyhelminthes; class Trematoda; order Plagiorchiida; family Troglotrematidae; genus Paragonimus; species Paragonimus heterotremus. The sequence goes on along the minus strand of LUCH01009657.1, from coordinate 2,295 downwards.
CCGAAGAAAGAC
>LUCH01009652.1:0-10744 GCA_013368495.1 Paragonimus heterotremus | reverse complement strand
GCTAACCGAGCTCAGTGGCGTGAATGTTGTCGTTGTTTGTCCGAGTTGTCTGTGAAGTGAGTGCACTTAATGACGCGATGCAGCCGATAACATCTCACTTTCACTTACAGTCCGGTTGTTTGTTTGCAAGGTGTAGGCGCCTTGGTGTTGTATGTTTGAATGTAGACGCAGCTATTTTTAGTGATTAGGTCCCCTCCCCTCTCTTCTTTTTCTTCTCTCTTCCTAAGCATGGTTTGTTTCTTCTTCATGGTTGTGTGGCAATTAAGCATCAGTGTGGATCACTAATGTATTGCTGTCTATGATGATGATGATGAACGCTGATTTTATTCGGTGCAACGTCTCCTATTACTGGTTAAGTGTTTCATCAAGACATTGTTGTCAGATGTGTACAGTGATTCCTACTACACAGGAAAAAGGCAACGTTTGAGTACATCTGAGGAAGTCGTTTCCGCACCTGGTCATCCATCTGTACGATAGCGCATAGGTATCGACTGTCTAACTTTGTACACGGTTTTTGTGGAGATTTTACAAACTTCAGCACCATTCAGACCACAACGCGGGAAGATCGTCTGACAGTGATTCAAGGCTCTCAATACAGAGTACCTGCTTTATGTGATCCTATTGGAAAGCTTTCTTCAGTCAGAGAGCTAGTTACCTTTGTTATCAAAGGTACAAATGTAATACTCAATATCGTTTCGCTTTGTTTACTAACAGATTCACTCAACTGGGCTTATGTCCTCGTACTACTGAAATCCCAATGAGGTCACTCTCTTTCACTCCCAAGTGCACAATCCCCTTGATCTGAGTTCACTCCGCTATCAGGTACTCCAGCTGTAACCCGCTGGATAGCTGTTACAACTCTACAACTGATTCATATTCACTTTGATAGAATTTCACCTTCACAAGTGAATGAAATATTTTATTGTTCCTTGTTCACGTTTCCTTCGCTGTAGTGCATGTGGGCCGTTTTAATCTTGCTTTTTGTTTCTTCGTTCGATGATTCGTTTATTTCTTCTTAGTCTCGGTGTCCGAAAATCGAAGAGCCGTCAAATCTAAATTCGTCTTTCGTGGTCGATCCACTATAAGGCGAAATTGAAATGTGTACTATGAGACACTATATACGTTACTGAGACTTCCGAGTCCTTACAGTGGTGTTAATGCTTTTTTTAATCTATCGGTTTTTCACTTTATCTTGTTCGGGTATTAGTTTTTCGTGACTCGATATTGGTGTAGGACGACACAAGGTGTATTGCCCTGTATCTCTAGAGTCGTGGAACCTGAATGGATCACGCTGGCAATGAAAAAGGTGTAGTGTCCAGCTTTTCAGTTCGTCATGAATCACTTTCTTGTTATTTTTTCTCAAATTCCGTGTTTGTTATAGACAGGTCGCGTTATTTTTTCACAGCATCTTGGAAAAATTCTGTCCTCTCTTGTCCCGGTCTCTGTGCAAGTAGCTGACAGTGTACCACACATTCCCGAGGTAGCCTACTTCTCACCTGCGGATGAGGAAGCTTTTTCACTAAGCGTCTCAGCGAAGTCAACACACAAGAGCCCCATCCTTCAATGTTCCAACTGTTTTCTCACTGTGCACGCACGGTGCTATGGAATCAACGACGCTGGTGTTCGCGATGTGTGCTCGAAGACGGTCACAGCAGACGCTGAATTCCCGTCGCATGTGGGATCATCACTCGGAATGACGGAGTGGACCTGTGATGCCTGTTTGGCTGGGCATAGGCCAGTAAGTCAGCCTGTGCACTGTATATTTTGCAGACTTCCTAGCTGCGACGTTTCGCTTTCAAGACGCATTTATCTTTAAGTGGTCATGAAGTTATTATTAGCTTAGACCCAGACAACCTCCATCTGAACGCGGTTTTCAAGCTTTCCGTTATCTCTGAATGGTTTCAGTGATAATTGCCGGGTATAACACTTTTCGCCTAGCAGCACTGTTCCCCATCGGTCTTTTAGTAAGGGACAAAACGATTAATTGAACGCAACTTTTGCGTTCAAAATGGGTCTAAGATCCACCCCTTATCGTAGGCAACTTTGTCTATTGCGTAAACTGCCAACCAATAATTAATCAAAGGCGATGCCAGTCAAGTTGGAACATATAGATCGTGCTTGGTGGGAACTCTACTTCCGTGTATGTGTGTGTGTGTGTGTGTGTGTGACAGGCGGACTTAATAAGCATTTGTACCATGCAAGTCTTGCCAGTCCCAACACGTTCCGCACACCGTTTTGTTATAGATCACGTGATAGCATGGGGCCATAATGTAGTCAACTTTAAAATCGGAATGAGATCACTGCAAATTTTTCAATCATAACGTCTACAGTTTAATTTTGGATCCCTGTCCAGGTTCAACAAACAGCGTTGATCGTCGCTTTTACACTTGTCATGTCGATTCACACTTAATGTCGTCCTTTACATTTAATTTATTGCTTTTCAATGTAAACACTTCCGATGTATTGCGACTGAATTTCTTACACTCGGTTGTCAATTTATGATGTATTCGTCTGTAGTCTTAACTCTATGCCAACTGACGATGGTTTCCACATAAACTGGAAAAGCCGGTCTTATGTCTTGTGTTTCGTAATGTTTCAAACAGATGCGTAGATAGCTGTTTTTATAATATTGGTGCACAGCTGGTTTACTGGCTCTGACATAACCACCCAGTAACTATTTTACCCCAATATTTTATGTGTATAATCCCCGGTGCACCTATATCCCTGGTCCAATCTGCCCAACAGTCATGCATTTTGTGCTATATGCGCGGTGGTGCAATGAAGCCTCTTCAAAATCCGGTCAACCGATTCACCAAACGTCATTACTGGGCGCACCTTGTTTGTATTTTGGCTAATCCCGGCTGTCGTTTTGTCGATATCCCGCTGCGCGCTGCTGCTGTCTCAACCGAAGCAATCACTAATTCTCTGGAGATGCTTATCGAAGGGAATTCTCAGGAATCTCTTGTGGACATGCACCTCTCGAAAACAGAATCATCGATGGACTTGACGTGCGCGGACTTTTTGGTGCGGTCATGCACGCCTTCAAGTAGGCCCTCGGCTCGGCCCATCACCGTGTCACGAAGTGCTCGTCGGCCTAGATCGTTGTCCTCCGGTCACGAAAATCTCAAAATCACAAATTATCCCAGGTATAGTCGTACGAATCACGAGTGGCTTCATATTAGTTCGTTTAAAGTGATCTGAGTTCCATTCCACGATCTTCGGTTTTGTTACTCACAAACATCTTTGAACGCCCACAGCATGTCTGTTTCTTCGCACAATGATTGTGTCCCACATCTTCTTCGTAATTTATATTTCCGGTATTACTGCTTCGATCAACGACAAGTCGAACTGCTCGTTAGGTCGTTTACTCTGTATTCCGACGGAACGTCTACCACACCGCGCATTGTCCATTGTGGCTGGTGATGGTTGGAAAAAAGCTCAAGGCGTCCAAATGATGACATGGTCACGGGATGTGAAAGCTTCGACGGTTCTGCTCAGCATGGTTGGTAGACGCAGTCTACCTCTTTGGGGAGTTCGCAGTCATTCACAGCGCTGTTTGGAAGCACTCTCTGACATGACAGTCTGTCACAGTCAACGGCGAGCCTGTATTCAGAAACTTACTAACTCTTCTGTTTTGTGAAACTCAGCCGTTCTTTTTAATTTATTTTCTTCCTCTCCTTTTTCTGTACCATGCGTTCGTACTCATTTACTGTCCTACAACTATTGTTAAGACCAACGACAGCCCGTGCCATTGTACTTACAGGTAAGGCTCAAAGCAGAAAAGATGATGATTACATCCTGGACATCGCACCTTGATTTCAACAAGCGGGCCTTTCATTCGTCGACAGAGGTGATTATAAGTTAATGTTATGAGCAGGATGATGCACTCACTGGCGAACTGCTTTATGTAATGTTCAATACTTCATCTAACAGTTGCCCCCTGATGAATTTAGAACACTGAGGTTACACAAACCGCACTCAGCCAATCTCATCGGTTGCCGTACACGTATTATGCCTCATGAGTATGCATCTATTCAACTAGGTATTAAATTGCAGCGAGTCGTTGATTGCGATGAGCTTAGCACATAGAGCCTCAAGGAAGCTGGTTAACGTTCATATGAGTCGGTATGAATTGAAAAAACTCGAGTAAATAATTGCTAATACAGGTAATATCGCCCTAACATTGACACATGCGGCGGTATGCGAAATCTAATAGGTAGCCTATAAGAAAGCTTTGAGTCAAGGTTCCTATACTGTCAAGAAGACGAAGGAATGAAATAAACCTGTGTGTACAGCTAAACCAACACAACACCACCACCAGTATTAATAACAGTAATGGGAATAACAGTATGAGCATAAAGAGATAACACGAACGTGTACCCATAACGTGCAATTTGTTTTTAATGGAGATAACACGAACTCACGATTTCTAACACACTGCACCGGGGTATTTCCAGGTTAGCTACCGTCTGCTTCCGTATACGATGAACGGATATGTAATGGTATATCGCAACGGCTTCAGCAGAAAGCAAAGTATGCTTGTTAGTCGGACAACACCTTGCCTCCGATAGTATCTTCAGTGATAGTTTCTTGTCCCACTTGTTTAAAATTTGAATTTTGTTAACTCCTGGAGACTTACTTGAACGTTGACTGGGTTTCGTGTGTGCTAGACTTATTTCAGTCAATTAGTGGTTATTTACCACGTCCATCAAGCCTAATGTATCTACCGTAACCGATGAGATCGAGCGAAATGTTTCTGTAAGGTACCTTTCACGTAACTTTAATCACGTACTCTCAATCCCTAATCCACACCAATCTCGTTTCTTGTGGTGAATTATTCGAAAGTGACTACATGCGACTGAAGAGAGTCATGGGTTTTAGTTCTGATAGTTATTCTTGCGGAGTTTATTGTCTAAAACTTGGCCAATTTCGTTTTGCATTTGGTTGTTATTTACCAGTAATTAAGCAGTTTTGTCGTATATGGGGGCTGGATAGTGACTTGCAAATCTATCGCACGGTGTCGCATTGGCGGTTTCGTGTACTTCTGTTACATTTCGTTTTGCCATCCACGAAGTGTCCCTTTTGTTCAGCGTTAATGGCACAACTTAAAGTTGCTTCCACTTTTTGTTTACTAGTGGTTTATCCCGTGAGTCTTTGCAACCATCCGTTTCTTTGGGGATTGAAGCCACAAAAACAGGTTGCAGACTGGGCTATAAATCCTCGTAATATCAGGTGACTTGAATTTGATGCAAAAATGATCACTTTTTTAATCAAGCTTCCGCGATCGTAGCTCCATGCTGTGTAATAATGGAGGTGTACTGTGTACCGTTTTTCCACACAGTCGTTTGATTGGTAGACTTCTCTAACATCGTGCTAACGATGCCACTTGGTCATGCTTCTCTTTTTCAGTATGCCGTGTTCAAACCGTTTGTCATTGTATCAGCATGGCATACGAGCTGAGAAGCGTCATATCTGTCTTCGCCGTCGCTCGAAATTCAAGCGTAACCATCTTTTGCAAACGGATTCACGCTCACCACTACTAACGATTACGGACAAGGAGAAGGTCATATCTCGATCAACTTGTTTAGTGTGTCTATTGCCTACCCGGGGTCACTTGCCTTTGGCCCGATGTTGGCACGATTCGTGCTCGGCTCGATATCACGTCACTTGTGCTCAAATGGCCGGTGTGATGATTGGCACGGACCAGTTCCCGAACATGTTCTATCTTGCTTGCGATGATCACCCAACCAGCTACCGAAGTGTCAGTAATTCATTTGTTCCACTCGCTTTTACCTAGTTGCACTTGATGATACTACGTCCACTGTTCCTATGAGGAAGATCGTTGGAACTTTGTTTATTTGTCGAACCTAGTAATCTTATGGTTTGTCTGAACATCGCGGTGGTAAGCTTGTCATACCAACCTTTGTGTCCACCTTCGATAATGGTGGTGTAGAATCTGTCAGGATTCACGGCTATACGCAGTCTATCGGGGCGGTTGTTAGCCTCTTGATTCAGGGCAGAACAAGACGGAATGTTGAAGGTTTACTCAGATAAAACTGGTTCTGTACATAAATAAGCAACGGTTAGCAAATTGTACGACTTACAACCAAGTGAACACTGAGCACGGAATTTAACCGTCAGCAAATATCAACCAATAACACGGTAGCGTTAACAGTTCAATGCGGCGGTACAAAACAAACAAGGAGCGAGTTCAGAGGGGAAGTTCATAGGGTCGTAGCTGGGTTGGTTACGTGTAATAATGTAAGAAACGTTCGGCCAGTAATTAATGTAATCAATATAGGAGTATATATGTGTAAGACCTACAGTACGATAATTTGACCAATGTGGTATGGGGATCAGTTGAGATTGGCATTGTGCACACGGCCCGCAATAGACGGTTAGTTGAGCGGTAGAGTCGCTGTGCGGGGTGTGGCGGTTCTGTGGTTCGGTCCTCCAGTCGCAGTTTTGCCATCCAACTATCAGTTTCAGTTGGAGTGATCCGAACACAACTTCTACTGATTCTGGCCAGAATCTACAGATGGTGTGACGTGCAACTGACTGGATGCACTGAGGAACAGTGTTTTTCTGAAGGACGGGGCGACGACAAGAATCAGGATTGGTAATAAACTCCGACAGGCATGAGACAGAGGTACCGTAAGTCATACACACAGTCTATACGGTAGAAAACTCAAGTGGCGCCAATCGTACGACAGCGCGCTACGTTACGGTAGTTGCGTCACTTTTGTTCACCTAGAATGGAGTCTGAAGTACCACAAGCCAAAGAAAGCGAAATGATAACGATGCAGACAGTCATTCAGAGTACTCCCAGTTCAAGTCCGGGTCACCATACTCGCTCATTCATGTACTCTGACAGTTTCTGGGCTACATATGTTACTCATTATATTGCACGACTCCAACTGTATTTTGTTGTAACCTAAAAGGCGGATCTGAAGACATTTTCGTGATCTAAATGTCTGGTGCATTCATGTATCTATCCCATTTTCGAACGTGCTTTAGGCTACTCAGGATGCCCTGATTACTCTCATTTCTTGTTATGGTTGCAACAGGAAACTGCTCAACGGTTAGCTGCCTAGGAAGAACCTTTAAAAATCAGTAGAGTTTTACGAAGTTTACTTCTTGGATGCCACATATAATATATTGCGTAGTGTCTTATGCTGTTTTCCTATTATCCGGCACTCCTGTCGTGTACCTGTGTTCACATTAGCGCAGATTCCAGCCCACAACTAAATGTTTGATGGTCCGTGAAACAATCACTGTGATACCACACGATGAGTTATTGATGCAATTCTGTTATTGTTCACTTTGTAATCGGCACTAGTATACAAGTAGTTGTTTTCTTGCTTACCCGTCCATTTTTTATACAGGTGCATAGTTGGTCAGGAAATGAATTGATAAAACCGGGTGACCGAGTTATGGTTAGGAAATCATCCAATCCTCCTGTGTTTGCTTCGGCTGTTACATTGCGTCTTGTCACTCCGCTTTACTGTCGTATCGCCTTCGCTGATGGTACGTTTTCTAAAGACACCCCTCCCGAATATTTGACGGTGAGTTCAGCTTTATCCCTTTGATCTGGTAGTGATGAAAACCAGTTGTGTTGATCCCACTGTTGATGTTTTATCTTTTTCGCTGCTACAAACATGAAGTGAATGGTCTTCAATTAACTATGGTTGCCCATGACTGGCTGCTAACAGCATCCTTTCCACCAAGTGATCCATAGATAGACCACTCATTGCGGATGGTTCAAAAAGTGGTGCGTTACTTGTTTCCATGTCTGGTTGTACACCTGAACATTAAATGATTTCTGCGTGTAAAGAGTTTCTTCCGTTTGTTGAGGGGACCGTTTTGTTCATCTTTCTATCCTGCCGTTTGTCAGCAGATCCTTTTTCGACATTCCCCTCTAACTTGCACGTTTAGTGTGTATTATTCACGGCTATTTTTTGCTTCGTAAGCCGGGAATTGTCTAGTCGGTAACTGAGATGTATCGTGTGCTTTACATATTTGAGTGCTATCTGATAAATCCCATGAAAGTCGTATTGGTATTATTTTCATCTGACTAATAGGTGCCGGAAGTAGTCTAAAATCACATTCATTCGTGTGTTTCAAACACCTATACTTAACGGTGCTTTCTGTTGTGTAACCTGCTAGTCACATATGAACAGGATATTTTCAGACCTTGACGTAATGCAGTTGATGGCTGTACTACTGCTTGATTTGTACACCATAAACGTTTGCTTACGTGTGGTATGGTAGGTTCTGTATGGGCTGGATACCGTCAAGTCAATCAGCTTTAGCAGTGACCCCCACAACAACTACGGATCCAATTTGACTCGTAACCTGGAGCTGTTCTCACCGAGCTGTTCTGCACTTGGCGCGAAATCCATGAATGGCTCAATGTGTGCATATTAAAAACGAAATTGACTAGGTGAATAGAACGCGCACGCACCTAACAAACATGGGCTTTAGTTAGGAACCCAGGTGTTATGTCATTCTGATGATTCTGAATGAGTTAGCACATCCGGGGGCTTGTACTGCCTTTGCTGGTTAAACATCCTATGTTACCACATGAAACGTACTTTTACTTGATTTACTTTTCACCTAAAGCGTTGTTCGGTGTTATCTTGAACTTAATTTCTTAAGTGACTCATATTTGCCTATTGCTCAGAGCTGTCACTTTTTTGACGCACTCGAAATGTTTATGCATTGTTTTTTTTAATCTTCTATCATTAGAACATCGACTGGAACAAGGATGGACCTCCACCAAAAGGTTCTTCAGTAAGTGTTCTGTGGGAAGACAATCTACAGTACACGGGAACCTTCCAGGGCACAACTCCAGAACAATGGGAGGTCAGTTGGCTATGTGGTCAAATGTTCTTGATGACTGCTAACATACGCATGCAACGCCTGTTATACTTTTTAAAATCTACTGTTTTTCTTTTGTGAAGTGTGTTGACTTTACGGATATGAATTCGGCCAACTCTTCTTGCGGAAGATGAAGCTGTTATGTTAGTTTTAAAAAACCTTCCCTTCAAGTATCATTATTTCACCTCATCTATCTTGAAACGAACTCGTTGATGGCAAGAGTTGTAGTTCCTAACGGGGACTGGGAAGTGACTCATTGGCGATGAAAATGGTAGTCACTCCGGAGGCTTATCAACTTAGAAAGTGATGTCAGTCATACTTCATTTTGCTGTCTCGTACATCATATGAACTCCCTACTGTAGACTACACATAGTTAGATATGACTTTTGTCGTTATCTCACCAACCTTTCGTATGATGAACTTCGTTCAGACTTGGCAACACTCACTGTCGACCTGGATTGAGTACTGACTGGCTTAAGTGGCCAGTGTTCTTACATTGCTATTTCGTCAGACAGCGGTGAAAGTTAACTACGGCTATGCACTGACGACAGCACCACAAGCCATCAGCGCATCACCTGGCAGCCTCCACTGTCAGATCAGTCCTGAACCCATGTTTCTCAGATAACTGTCGACTGTCATTGGCGTGGTTGCTTCGAGAACTGCGAATTCGCATATGAAATCAAAATGTATCTCCCAGAGTGCCCAAATTCCTAAATAAAAACGAATGGTATGTAGTCGCGAGTTGGTTACTAGGTCTCAGGAAAGTTTATCGTGCAGTCCCGCCGCTGTGATGTCTTCAGTGTGCGCTGATCAGATAACCCACTGTTTTCTTTTCTGGGCCTTTGCAAAGTCGTGGCATCATTAGAATTTTAACCACATTCTACGGGTCTCATGTTGTCGGAGTCTGACTGCGCAACTCTGTAGTGTGGTTGTTACTCTGAGAACTGGCCACTTATCTTAATTTAGATGAATCGACTCTGGTAAGTTATTCTGATTTAGAGACTGTGCATCTCAAAAACATCGGTTAGATTCTGTTGTACAGGTGTCGCAATGTACAGGAAATGAAATCCACCACACTTTCACCGTTGCTTCGGATGCAGATGGATTTTCTATCATGAAATAATCAGACCTTTCTTGTGGTTGTAGTTTTAGATGCTTGTTTCTGAATCCATCATATGCACAACGTTTCTAGCAAATTCAAATGCTTTTGAAAGTCACCATCTGGATGACCACAATCTCCGTGTGCTAATACTTCGCTTCGATTGACTCAATTTATTTATATCCGATAATCAGTTTTTCGAGTATGGATACTGACAACTAAATGCCCAGTTTGCTCGACTCGACTCCGTTGACGTGATCAATGCAGATTATGGTTACTATCGTCATAACACCGCGGCTCTGAGTATACTCTGAAACACGAATAATGTCATGCGATCAGTGCATACTCAAATCACCACAACAGTAGTTCTGCAAAGTATGCTTTATAAAATAATAGAGGTCTCTGTCCAGTGTTTCGTAGGAGATTGCGTATTATTTCTCTTTCTGAGATCTGGTAGTTTTAGAATTAGTTGATGTGTATATAAAGCACTTTTACGAATTTTTGTCACTCGCTTGTACACGTCAAATTTGTCTCAAATTTCTGCGAAACGCCTATACCAAGCTAATATATCATTCTTCAGAAACCTATTTCCGGGTTATTGACAAAAACGGCTGCGGGCAAAAAAAGGTCTTTTGTATGAACGGACAACAATACGAATTCCTTAGGATTCCGTTCGGTCTTTGCAACGCCCCAGTCACCAGGATTGGATCAAGAACCATGACAGCAGTTGTTAACGGAGCAGTTCATTGAAGGCCTCCCGATAGC
>LUCH01009651.1:2075-13828 GCA_013368495.1 Paragonimus heterotremus | reverse complement strand
TGTTGGTCCTCTTGTGTGGGTGCGGACGCGACGTTACCGCTTGTGCGTATGTCAGCTTTCCTATAGGACGCCTGACCAATATTCTTGGTATCGCTGACTGCAGCCTCTGCGCCCCTGCTAAATTCCCCTTTTTTGGAGGGTGTTTGGGATTCTTCACCCATGGAAAATTTGACTTTTTTATCTTTTGAATGCAAGGCTCAAAGGCGGGCAATGTGCGCTGTTTAACGGGGTCACCGATATACCGCACTTTCCCTGCCAACTCTTCGGAAGACTGAAACAAAAAAATCTTCGGGTAGGAGGATTCTGAGATTTCAGGAACTGCAGCGTCACAAAATTTCAACAACTTCAGTAGCTGGAAAGTAATTTTTTAATGAAAGATAACAGATATTTACGGTCTGCCGATTATACGCAGCGTTTACGATCACCCAGTTCAACCTTGGAAAACAGCGGGTCTAACTTCCCTTACAGTCCAATTTTATTTATCAAGGCTTCTCTTAAGGTGTCATATGAGCATTCAGAAGGTAATTCATTGATAAGATCACAAACCTCCTCAGCAATTTCAGTGGGGATAGATTGAACTACGTATGAATACATCATTGGTTGTGACTTAAGTCTATGTGTCCTGAATATAGCTTCTACCTGACCAAATCACAACCGGGGATTGGAAGTACAAAAACTCGGAAGTCGAACAGTAATGGATGCCTCTATGAAATCATTGTCAACTTCAACACTGAATTGAGACGTTAAAATAATAAAATATCGGAAATAAAGTAGGTGTAGGAAACGATGACGTCGGTCTTACTAATTTGTAGTGGAACGGATGTGTGAGCTGCAGTAATGTTCGATACACAAACAACGACCGAAGTCAAGGACTGGACTCACCAAAGAATGACAATGTTCGTGAGGCGTCCATTGATGCTGGAAAGTATTCGGACTGTTCTAATCGTAGCTCAGGATGCGGAGTAACAGAGCTGAAAGTTAATCCTACACATAGGATGTTTCAAACTAGATGGCAACCACCGACATTGCAGGAAGAATCAGTAAGCGCGCGTAGCAGAGTTTATTCGAAAACCTGTTGTGTTGTTTTTACTCAAGTCAAGCAGAAATGTACAGTGTGTTCGGATGCGGCAGTTACGCAATGTCAGCAAAACGGAGTACAAAATAATGAAGACTTTACAAGCGTGTTGGACTGTATTGTGCGACTGATCACCAACACAGTGTATTTCCTAGATAATTATTCTAAATTCCGATCGGCCCTACACCATTTACAGTAAGGCATGACAGGGAAACAGACCAGTCCATGACAGTCATCGCTTCTGCCAACAAACTGGGATTTGAGGTGTCTGGCAGAAATGGTATCGTGCTTAGCATGCCTGTCGATCACAAACTATATGTCCTCGCGACGACGTGTCTCCTATGGCCACCTTGAGCTAATCGGGTGCATTCCGCAACACTTCACTACGCACAAACACAAACGGTCGCATGTTCAACTCCGACAGATTTTGTCTTCAACACTGCTGTTTCCGTATCTGTGTGGGTCGAACGTCAGCCTTTAGTTCCCGATATCCCTTGACATAGTTGGTGCAAAACGTTACTGTAGCTTCAGAGCACACGAGTTCACCGGGACTGCGTACAAAAGTTCCATGGACTAGTTCTGCCGCAGCATCGTCTCTGCCCTAACGGCTCAACGAACACCGAATAAGACAATAGAAAATAATTCACTCATTTTCATGGAGTCCTTCCTGGATAACGGAAGCATTTGAACAGTAGAGATTGTGTTCCTCTAAATAATTTGAACAAGTGTTTCATGCTGTTGTGACTACATGAACACACCGTTGATTCTGTGTAAGTTCGCGCAACAGAACTTATTGAAGTTTTGTACCTCAATCCGTTGTTGTGGTCGGAGGAATCTCAGCATCTGTGAATACGATGTTCGCTAAACGCCTGTAGTGAAAAACATCATGGATCACAACAGAAAATAACCAATGAAATCAGGGTTTGGAGTCCTCGAGAATGGTATTGTCGATGAAACGTCCATCGTTAGCGGAGAGTTTTCGAATTGTTCCGAGCGTCATTGATACTCCAAAACACTGAACATGAAAAGCGATGCAATTACTGTCAATCTTTGACGTTGTAAGAACAATAAATACGTGGATGCCGTCGGAATTATTCCAAACTTATTGCCTCCATTTTTGTCGGATCATACTAATACATACGGTGCGATCTGACGCGTTCGCTACGCGAGATTAGCAAGGTGAGGTATTGAACGACGAAAACACCACAATATTTCCCTCTCAGAGCATTTAAAACTAGTTTTGACGCTCAAACAGACGGCAATGTAAACCGCACTGAGACAGTTTAACGAAAATGAATGGGCAAACAGGTGCGTTTACTTGTGCGGGTGGTTGAACACAGTGGGCAATAACTGGTGTTTGTTTGTGCCAGTTGGATTATGAGCGGTGTGCCGAAATTATTTCAGTAGAGCGATGGAGGGAATTGTAACCACATATTGACTTATGTCGTGATTCCCTAACGTCACTGTCCATTTACGCCCTTTCTCAGAGGATCAGCAGTGACTGTGTCACTTTCCGGCCCGATCATTCGTGAAATACCCATCGGTCACGGTTCGGGCGGTTGAGGTAATCGTTCCCCTAGACCACGTCGGACAGGTACGTGTGTGCCTGTAAATCACGGCGAATACACACGGGGCCTCGTATGTTTCCGAGTCAGGATGGAGCGATGATTATGCGTTTGCTTACGTAGGTCTCTAGCTTATTTTATTGAGTCACCTGGGTGGAGTGGCTCTTGGAGAAATTCACCGGATAATCGTAGAGTTGAGCCATCCATGGATTCTACTGGAGTGATCGGAACATCTTCCTTTAGCGTTGAGTTGATATTTTAGAGTGTGGGTGGGAAACATTCCGTCCAGTTATGTTTTCAAAAGTTCGCAGTTGATGGAGCCTTCAGTTGATGCTAGGAGCGCTCCACTGGACCATTCGAAGAGGGATGGTGTGCAGTCGTTTCGATATGTTCACACCAGCCATACACGTCAAACCACGGAAGAGGTGGCACTGAAAGTGCGCGGCTCAGTTCACACTAATCCAAGGGTTGCATTGAGAAATGAGTTTGTGAGTGGTGTTTACTCCAGATATAAGAGCAAATGTGAAACTCGGCTAGTATTCAATGGCAATTCGATGGAACTGACGGTCGAATATTAGATGAGGGTACGCCGCACATAGTGTTGGAATGAGTATGGGGAAAGGGAACTCCGGAAAACCGGAAAGATGGAAGTGTTTCAGTCGTTTAGCTGTGCTTCTGCCAATTTCTCCATGCTTGTGTCGAACGAAGTTCAGACGGCATTGAGAGAGCGTTTGCGATTACACTGGCAGATCCTGGAATGTGACGAAGGTCCGTGGAAAATTGTGCGATGAAATCAAGATAACGGATTTCACGATGGATTGTTTGTCCGTCAAAGAGTTGGGAGCCTATACAAGTGGTTTATGACCGGAGAGAACAGTGAAAACTCGACCTTCTAATAAACGTCGGAAGCGCTGAATTGGTAGGCCAATCACAAGCAGTCCCCTGTCAAATTTTCTGTATTTGGCTTTGGCAGAGTTGGGCTTTTGAGGGAAAAACGAGAGGGGTAGTAACTCTTTGTTGACGAGTTGTTGGAGAGCTCCGCTAACTGTGTTTGCCGAAGCATCGGTTGGGAGAAAATCAGGTGTTGGGGTCGGTGTCAATCAGTGATTGGAAAATATTAAGTGTGGTATGAAACAAAAACAGTAGTTGACGACATCAATGAAACACAGAAGTTTTTAATGGAATTTGGAAGATGGAAAGTCTGCGAAGCTTTGAATTTTCTGTCTTGCGGTCGGATACCGTTGCAATTGATGAGAGCCTAAAACATTCGGCAAAAGAACATCGAAAACACAGTTAGAAGGATTAACATTGATTCCGTATTAGGCAAAACTTTCGAAACATGAACGGAGATGTTCGTGTTCATACCGAACCCGACCAGCAATCAACATTTCATCTGGATAAACGTAAGCAAAATCAAAAGCCCCAGGTAAGCTAGTTTATAATAATTAGAAACGTTTGCGTAGCGTAAACCAAGCGGCATTCGTGGAGACTCAAGCAGAACGAAGGGAGTTGATATCACCGTTTGTAGAATATCTCCCAAAGCTATAGTAGTGTGATGATGTGCACGCACTAGGTCAGTTTTGGCAGAAACATTTATTATCCATTGTTAGAGAAAAATCTTGGACAATGGGAATGGGAAAGCGAGGGCGAATTATGACACTGTTGAGTGCGTAAAAAAGCCGCACGGACGCCAGTCGTCTGAAGTTAGGGAAACCATATAAAATGGGGCTGACCAGCAACCATTTGACGGCCGGACAATACCTAATTGGAGCGTGTGATCAATTTCGGGTTTGTGGGCAATGATCGGGCGCGGTCAGGCCGCAGTAAGAAGGTGCGTAGAGACTTTGTGGTGGAACACTTCATATTTGACTGTGAAATGGCTGTAGAAAGAATTGCGGGGAACACGCGAGCGACGCAGAAAAACGTTCAAGTGAACGCAGACAAGCGGAGTCAAAGTTGGCCTTAATCACGTCTGCAGTGGACAAGTTGGCATGCGCTAGACCCTCGTCCACTGACAACTCAATACGCCTTTCATGAGGAGCAATCGTAACGTAGTCCTTACAGGCATCGAACTAGAGAACACAGCGGGGTTTGAAAACGAACCGTATATTTCCAGCGATGTTTAGAAATGAGATAACTAGTTAGTACTGCTCTAGTCTGGGACCAACGGCGGCAACCGAGAGGAGGAAGAAAAGAAGCGCGAGACGGGCCACAGCCAACCCGGCGGCGCTCACAAACGCACCAAGCAAAAAGTGCGTGAAAAGTTCAAATGCGTTAAACAACGGTGGAGAACGTTGAGGTTAAACGATCTCGAAGAATAAAATAGTAGATGAGTCGTTAAGAAAAGAGCAAGCATCCGCCGCGTGCAATTAGTTGCACGACTGAACAAAGTTGCGCTGAGTTCATATCAGGCCTCCTATAACAGACGTACACAGAATCATGCTTACAGAACAGAGAAGCGGATAAACATGGTTGTAGCCAGGACCCTAAATAAGCCACACGATCGCCGGTCACTACGCATCCATCGTTACCAGCGCTGAACGATCGAAAATGTTTCTTTGCCACACATTAGAACTTCTCCAAGATCTTTTGAGAATTCAGCACGGATAACTGCCTTTCTGTGAATATCCGTCGAGATTGTTGTCGCAGTCCTAGTTCAATCGCAAGCGATTATTTGCATTATGTCGAGATTCGACTTTCCGGTGTCTGGCTGCAGTGAAAAAGACTTTACTGAGGAACTGTGATGATTGTCATTCATAACGGAACACTGTATGCTATTGTTGTTTTACTGCACAAATAATTGCGTTGTACAGAGATTGAGTACATTACAATTCCGTCGGCTGACGTGCTGTGTTATTACCACTGTGTAGAAGCTAGCTCTGTGTTTGAGCCAAGTACATTTCTTATTACTATTACGTATTCCCAATTACCACGGGAACGCTTCTCCTCGGGTGTAACGACAGTCATTTTGGCTCCGGTATCATTGAAAAATCAAAAAGCATTTGACTTGCATGATGTGGGGGATAAGCAACTTGATGAAGTTAAGCCAGTGACAATCGCCTCTACTGACTGGCCGGTGCGCTACTGAAAGTAAAGGAGTTAAAAGAACACGGCTGATTGGAACTTCTTTCCACGGTGCGCGACGTTCTGGTGGCACCAACGAAATGATGCATTCTTGATCGTTGTATGAGAGCGATGACCACCGAATGAACGCATGCCGGAGGATGGCCGATTCCTACAGGAAGTATGGGCAGCCATCTGTTGCATTTGTGTTGCGGTTGCAGATAATTACTCAGCAAACGTCATTTGGTTGTTGAGGTTTGCTGTAAAGATGGCATGTGCTGGTTAGGAAGATGAGTTAGCTTGAACTCTTTATGTGCAGCGTAGCAATGGGGGTGGTGGAATTAAACAATACAAGCATTTCGGGGGTAAACGGATGCAGAGGTTTCAACCAGAGCGGTCACAAAATGGAGGGAACAATCTTCCTCGACCCGAACAAATTTTTCGCACGTCGACGTAAATGTGACGCCTTTCGGTCCATAGCTTGACACTGAAGAATAATAAATCTAAATTACTCCTCCCGATAGTCGAATTTTACTCTGTCAAAATTGCTTTTGGAGTGTGTATTTGCCCCATTCAACAGAATGTCGACCACTTCAGTGACTTGTTCACGGGTTCGAGGTTGCAGACTTAAATCACCCGAATCTAATCAGTCTGTCCGTTTCGGCGTCGGCGGATTTCTTTTAACCTGAGAAGCAGTCATTAAAAACATAACGTAGCATTGACCTTTGGAATTAGGAAGGAGTACCTAGAACAGGGTCCAGTACTAATCCAACAATTTATTTAGAAGGTGGGAATCCGAAAACACCTCAAAACGATTAACGCAATGGAGGTTAACAGCGTTTAATAAAAGGTCGTTCCAGTAGTTGATAGCCCTGTATGGGAAGAACTGTCTTTTATTGGAGGTCCGTGGACGAAGCTTACAGGGCTTCTTGTTGTGTTCCATTCGACTTCTATCAGCTGCCAGGCTAAATGATTGCTGCACGAATCCCGCGCATAAAAATGCACGTAAGGCTTAAGTCACCGCGGAATCTTTGGAATTCAAGTGAATAGAGATCAAGAATACCAAGACGATGTTCGTAGGAGTGCCGCAAGCCAGCGTCGATTTTGATAGCTGCTTGCTCGACACGTTCGATGGTGAGTATGTTTATCTTTAAGTCGGTGTTTACGACTTGGTTAGCATACTCAAGCAGTGGTATTATGTAGACCCTACAGAACAATTGGAAGGCATATCTGTCTATGTGGTGAAAAGGCTATATTTACCATCCCAAGAGTCCCAAATCCTTTTTCGGCGGCCATCTGGTGGCGGTGAGAAAAGGATAAACCGGTCAACAGTCAAATCTCCAGGTGTTCTTCCCGTTAACTTCCACGATGTCCCCTCTACTTTGTGCACCGTGTATCACTAATAGGTTCCCGGAGTCTTCTCCGAGCGACGTATATGCACATTTGCCGCCGTTTAGAGAGAGACCGGTCATCCGACCGACACTTGACACGGCCAAGGTCAATCCGCGATACGCTGGAATCACAAACATTTCAAATTATTGAATCATCAGAACGAAGGAGAACGTTGTTAGAAATATGATCTGGAAGGTCATTGATGTACATTAGAGGTAACAGCGGACCGAGTATGTATCCCTGAGGAAACGCAGCGGAGATCTGGGAGTAAATGAATGGTCCGAGCCAGCTGTTACTCTGAAAGTTCTGTTACCAAAAGGGATGCAATCCAGCGGCGGAACTTTCCTTGAATATCATGAGCATCCAGTTTATGCAGAAGAGGACCGTGGGAGACATGGTCGAAGGCCCTGGTATTTTCAAAGAAGGTAGCATCCGAGATGTGGTCACTGTCATCGGCGTCTGTCAGGCTAACCATGGAGATTAACATATTGGTTACACATGGCCGGCCTGGAAGTAACCCACAATGGGTAGGGAATAAAAGATTGTTTGCGCGTTTTAACAGGCGCTCCATTACCTTGCATGGGATGCTGGTGAACTAATCGGCCGATAACTGGCAGAGGAGTGATGATCGCCTGCCCCAAATATTGGTGTAGCAATGGCTTCTCTCCATGCTTACGGAAGTGTCGGCTCGAAATATCTGTTTATGAAGGGCCCCGCCAAACCCCGTCTGGTCCCATTACGCTGTAAGGATTGGTCTTAAGGAGGAGATCCTGAACGTCGGGCAGAGAGGATTCAACTGTTGGGAGTTGGTATTGGAGATTTCTCCCCGGCAGAATCAGGTGCCGGTTTGGTGAAACCACACTGTAGACTGCTGAACTGTAGTATCTGAACATCTCAGCAACCACCTGGGAGCTGGACGAGGTACCCCGTTGGGAAGCCGCAGGGAAAGTTTTGAAGACAACGCATGCACTTGAAGAGAAAATTCTCACTCTCGCGGTCTACCAGCAGGACCTTTGACTCTGCCTGTTGGGTGCGTTGACAGGTTTCCTGCCTGCACCTGTTTCGTACAGAGCGGAAGGCCTCTAGATCTTCCGGATTACCCGCTGGCCCCTGTCTTGGGAGTAAATAAGAACGTTGATCAGAAGGCGACGTAAGCTCGGCAGATGTGGTGAACGTGAGGGGGACTTCCATGGTTCGCGATGGACAAATGCCTCATCAGCTTCGTGAACGGCAGCTTTAAAAATAAGGTAGTTTCAGTTTACCCGTCCAGACACGAGTTTGAGTGTACTTAAGAATATCTTTAGTGCGTCAAAGTTAGCTTTCTGGAAATGTCAGAATGATGTCTTTGTCACAGCAGTTTGGAACCATAGACAGTAAAAATCGAAGGCCAGTAACATGTGGTCACTATGCCTCGGAGTTGGTTTGATGACCACTTTATCTACTAGGTGATGTTCAGTGGTGATGGCCAGATCAAGGTAGGAGTGTGCCTGTCCTGGACGTTGCCTTGTAAGTAGTTTGACGTACTGTGACTAAGCTTCCTCATAGATCAACATTGCCAGGGGTTCCCAAACCCCGCAGTGAGAAGATGGGAGAACCGCTGGGCAGACGAGAGACGGTCCACGACGGCTAGAATGGCCTCGTCGTCAGATGAGCTGCACGACGGCGAACGGTTAACAACACCGACAAGGAAAATGTCACGACTACGAGGCTGATGTTTGAATCACAGTCCGTCGCATTTCTTTAGGGAGACAAATTCCCCTATGACAACTGGCATCGGGAGCTCCTGGGTTAGAGAGACAACAAAGCCTCCCGTGCGTCCACCGGAGAAATCTTTCCGGTACGATCTTTATCCAGGAACATGTAGTTCATTATCATTGATATCTGCTGACAGCCAGATCCCTGTTTAAGCGAGAATATTGGGGCAAGTTTCGTGGACCAGCTCTCTGATTTGTGGTAGTTTGTTTGAAAGGCTTAGACAATCAGTGTACACACACTTGAAGGCTGCATCCTCATTTAACTGGGTGTCAAAAGAGACATAAGAGAGAGAGAGTTTGAGAAAGCAATCCTAATAGCGATGGGGAGTACGTGGATGGTGTAAGAGTTTTGTGAGCCTTCTTGGAGTATAGCAGATGATTCATCACAGCCTCAACATGTGTGAGCGTCCCTGTGAGACACCTCATCCGTTTCTGTGGGTCCAAGATCGTCGGCTTTCGAGCCGCCTTGTCTATCTGAATTGCTGGTAGGTCGTATGCAGTGTTTCACCCTCGAAAATAGGGCGAGGTTTAAGGTTAGGAGAGAATTAGGACGAAAGGACCGTGGACCGGCGGAGAAAATGCCGCTGGAGTGAGCCTAGTATGTTCCTCCATGGACGCAAGAGGTCACCCGAGCAGAAGCCTTCAGTTGTGAAGTTTAGAAGTAAAATAATTTTAACGAGGCGTTTTGGAGATAGGACGGTTAATTGTTCAGAAGAAGATTGGTGGCGCGTACCGCCTCTGAGATTCACACTTTCAGACTCGTGCGGCTCCAGAGACGCATGGGTTTTCAAGGAAATGTGGGCAGCCACCTATGACTTGCATGTGGGCACGTGGGCCTGTCCATTCGGAGGCACTGGGCCCCTCTCGAGCATGAATGCTAGCCGCTGAACGTGAGTTCCCGAGCTGTCGTGTTCGGGACAATTATTCTGTTGGAATAAATCTTTTTAATGGCTTGGTAGATGATGCAGAAGTTGAAATCGCTGAAATCTGTGACATGACCTCGTATCGGTTTCTTTTAACCGAACGTTAATTAAAAATCCCTATTTTTTCAGTAATAACCTCCTAAATGCCAACCAACATGGCTTTGTGAAAAGAAGGTCGTGTCTGTCAAACGTTATCTGCTTCGTAGACGAAATAACCAAGAGGTTAGACAAAGGGGAACAGGTGGAAGTCTGCTACCTCGATTTCTGCAAAGCATTTGACTCGGACAACCACCGACTGCTCTTGGAAAAGCTCAAAAACTATTGCATAGCACCCGAAGTCCTTGAATGGGTTGGAGACTTCTCGTCAGACACGACATTCACAGTGTCCGTTGGGGGAGGGCTTTCAGACGTCCAGAAGGTTCTCAGTGGAGTACCACAAGGATCAGTGCTGGGGCCTATTCCGTTTTTGATGTACATTAACGACTTTGCTGGACAACTGAACGCGCTTTGCTACATGTTTGCTGACGATATAAAAATTGTCGGCAATCCCAATCGATGCGATCTTCAAGCGGACCTGAGTAAATTGACCACCTGGTCGGAGGACTGGGACCTTCCGCTCAACTTTGAAAAAATGCATTAATTTGGTTACCTCCGACAGAACAGAAGCTCGTCAGTATCTTCCGGGGGCAAATGAGCCTACCTGGATTACACAGGTAGATGAAGTTAGGGATCTGGGAATCCGTCTCTGTAGTAACTTCAAACCGGCAGCCCAATGCGCGTTTGCTGCAAAGAAGGCCAGGGCGGCCCTGTTTCAGCTCAAGAAAGCAATCTGCTCCAGGGACCCGGGCGTATTTATACCACTGTGCATTCGTGAGACCGCATCTAGAATATTGCGTTCAGGCATGGAGCCCGCACCCCAAAAATGACATAAAGTGTCTGGAGAGGATGCAAAGTTTGGCCACCAGGATGGTAGGTGGAATGAACGAAACGGATTATGCAACCAGACTGAAAAAACTCGATCAATTTTCTCTGGAACTCCGTGGGGACCTGATCGAAACTTACAAAGTTCTGCATGGATCCACCGATGTTGCACCAGGTGCTCTGTTCACTGTCAGAGAAACGCCTCACCTAAGGGGCCACTAGTTGTCTCTAAGCAAGCCGCGAGCCCATACGTCTATCAGAGCCGAGTTTTTCACGAACATGGTCATCAACCCATGGAACAAGCTGCCGCATTCTGTAGTCCATGCTACCTCAGTAGAACTGTTCAAAGGCAAACTGGATCAGGAATGGGAACGCTTAATTCCTGGTATTACGTAATCTATGTATTAAGGTTTGTTTGTTTGCTTGCTTGAAGTATGAATGTAGTTTTTTATTTGCTTGCTTGAATCATCAATGTAGTTTGCTATCTGATTGAATGCGCATTTGCGAATCAGAGTACAATTAGCCATACGTTTCATAGGAGTGGGTATACCTCTGCAAGCCAACACGTGACAGGATGTCTACGCACGGGACCCGTTGGAATAAGCGTCTGGTCGTGCGGCCCGCATAACTGGTTCCACAGGAACAAGCGAATGATTATACACAAAATGGGGCTGCAGAAACAGTCGTGGGCACAAAATCGGATTGGATGTGAAGTGGACACGTAATTTAGCCGCGTAGAACGTTGAACTAACTGCCCTCGTGAGTCTACATGTAATAGTTTCAGCTGACGTGTCACCCTTGAGGGGTGAAGGAGGGTGACGAACACCACCCAACTTGGCCGAACAGTGGTATAACGAAGTCTGTCAACAGTGCCATACTGTCGCACCTGGTGGATTCGAATCACCCGGTCAGTGTGATGGACGTATTTCGCCCAATTTACCGAGTTAAAGCCGCCCAATTGAGGTCAGTGAAGCGTAGGATTCTGTCCACAGCTGAAGCTATTGGAATTCGCCTATACAACCCACCCCTGTGCGCCCAGAAACGTTTTGTTCAGGCGTTG
>LUCH01009645.1:3128-13975 GCA_013368495.1 Paragonimus heterotremus | reverse complement strand
ATAGCTTGTTTTTAGCTGAGCCAGTCCAGCTTCCGATTTAGATATCATACCAAATAACTCCGTCAATACATTGTCTAGGGGGGTCGAAAAGTTCTTAGTTACAGGAGTTTTGGTGGGAACCACCAGTTTATCTCCACACCCTCTAAGGGCAGCATCTTTGGAAGGGATTTTGCAAGTTCTGGGCCTAGGGCATTTGCCCTTAGGTCGTTCAGTATCTACGTCAGAGCTGAAATGAGTGGCTTTGGCTCCAGTCGATCTTGTTTGACAACCGGTTTCGATCATCAAGACTTGTTATATGAGAATAATTTTTAGACAGATTGGGACGAATATAAAATATAAGCAGACAGTACGGTATAAAAGTTTAAAAAAGACAATTTTGAGAAATTTGAAACTAGATATTCATGCAATAATTACTTGTGTAATATTCTAATGAGCCAGTCAGGAGTGACAGAACGCACAATGTTCAACGTTTGTAATCAGAGCACTATAGGGTCTACCTCACACAAAATCAGAGAAGTCACAAGTTAACGAGGAACTTGTATTTGCACAACACAGATACCGAAGGAGATTCAGTTCACACCGTGTTCTTGTTCATATATATGGGGGACCCCACTGTTTGGAAACAAACCATCAATCAGGAGTTGCCTCATGCTCACTGACCGCTGACCTCCGACTCTGGTTGGTCATCTTCCTCAGCCTCGTGCGTAGACGCGGCCAGCCCGCGTATTTGAAGACCTGAAGGTGGGCTGCAGGAAGTATATTTGGTCAAACAAAATGTTGACACATTACATGCTATTGTACTTGACTTTTGCAAATCGTGCGCTGAAGCTTTTTACAACGATAATAAACCTACGCGGTTTTCAGGAAACCATATTGCCTCACCTCATCGTATTTCAAAACGTCTGTCGACCTACGGCTCGTTTTACGAACGCAAATAACGTCCATTTCCTCCATGTATCTCTGGAGGCACTCCTGGAATTGTGAGAATGTGTAAAATTCACTATTCTCAAACATCGCTCTAAAAGTCGTAATATAATCCATTTCCCCCAAATGAAGAACAACTAAATGAACACGAAATAACCAGCGAACGAAAAATAATGGGTAAATGAATTAAAAATAACTGCAGGATCGTTGTGTTAACAGTGCCACACGCAACCGACGACAACGAAAGCAGCCATGCCGGATTTCAAAAAAGATTTACGATTGGGTCGTCTTCAGTTAACGGTCAATTTAAACGAACAAATAGGTGTCCATGACGCAGAATTCGCCGATTTCAATTTCCACACCAGGTGTCCAGCTAATTAAGCGAGTTTTCACAGGAAAATAATTCTTCTACTCCCACAGTTCAGGAACGCACGGTCAACGGCTAGCAGTCATGCAACTGGAGCCGTTTCGGACTGGGCTAGATATCTTGAAACGGACCAGATTAGTTTCGATCTCTTCTTTTGCTAGGCACTCCAGTGGCTCCATCATGATGCTTATCAGGTTTGTAGTTCGATAGTTGGCATGTATCATCTTGTCATCCTTCTTAAATATGGGACACATCACCGCCTAACTGTACCCCACGAGGAAGACCCCGTTGTCAGTGGACCCTCAAAAGACCGGGGTAAGCGGGCTGCATCGTTCCTCCACAAGTTCTCATGGTGATTTTAGTTCTTCTTCCACACAACATGACTGTCTTTGCGGTGTTCAGCTCCCTCAGCAACTAAAGAGCTTTAGTCTGCGAGGTCTTCACATCCCGTAAGAAAATGCGCTCCTCGACTTTTGCTTTCAGCCTATTGGATGGCGTGGTAGGTTCCAGCATGATGCTTCTAACTTCCTGGTTCCTCAGCAAGCATGCATTGTTGAAATCAGAGTGTGAAGAATTTTCAGGTTAACCTCCAACGAGGTACTAAGTCATTCTGTGTCCCACGAGTTTTCCCGTATTCCGCGAAACGTTCCGTCTTGTCGAAGGCAATGTCAGCTGTCAGCCTTTTATATCGCTGCCTGGAAGCCATGTGCAACTGCTCGCAAGTACCTCGTATTAATTTGTAAACTTCAATGAGTATGATCGACAAAGCACCAATATATATCGTTCAAGCAATCGCCCATCTCCAGATCTCCTATCTGTCTACTTGTCCAGTCCATTGGGGCTTTTGGTTAATCCGCTAAACGGTGGAGAGGAGTATGCAAGGCACAGAAATACACAGAATATAGCTGCAAAACTTATGCCAGGTGGTCTCCGCAAAGCCCTCCTCCATGACCAGGCAGGGGTGGCAAACCGCAATGACTCCAGTGGTGCTGAATTCTGCCTTTCAAATGTTAAGGGAACGGTGTCGCACATTGTCCTCAAGCCTGGTAAAACAGCGCCAAAACCACGACAAAGTGAGTGTTTGAGCCTATTGGTTGTTGACAAACCAAACAGCAACCAGATTCGGCAGATTACGCGACAACAGAATCCAATGATGAGACCTGATCCGTCATAAGTTCTGTTGGTCGCTCAAAAAACTGCTTCAGTCTTATATGAAGAGTAAGATCCAGCAGATTGTCCGCGACACCCGCTGTTGCAGCCGTACAGGTGGTCGACTGTCTGCACATCTCTGGCACGTTGAAGATTCCTTAATCAGATGTCTGTTTGACGTGTGCCCATGGATGAACTACAGTACATCGGACGAAGTAGAAGTGCAACTTGTGTGGACGGCAGTAATCGTGAGCAATTCTTCCGGAGTCATGTTCACGCATAGTACTAATGCATCGCCAATTTTGGTAAGAGAACCAAACAAATCGATATTCATCATTTCAAAGTAAATTTTCGATGTACAGAGAAACCCCACTTCCGTGTCACTGAGGTTTCCGATCATATCTGTGTGGTGCATAGTTTGTTAGAAACAGCTCGTTGTGGCGCACATCTGATGATAGCCATGTTTCGATGATGGAAAGGACTTACGGTTGCTGGTCACGACTTACAGCCTACACCTCACGGGTCTTGCCTCCCAAACTACGCATGCCGCTGGGAACTACTTGGGGGAAGCTGGAACTAAGATTCTGTGATCCTATTCCAGCGGTGTCAGATTTAAGAAGACATAGGGGGATAGTCAGCAAATCATCCGAAAACCCACAGGCTTAAGTCCATGTCCACCTGCCGCGCGTCCATGTTTTACCTGCTTGTATGTCCTTAGGGAACTAATTCCGTTCGAGACGACTGTGGAAGCTTACCTCGAAACCTTTCGATTTTAACCTTCTCCGGTGGTATACAGGGCTACACTCAATAGTCTCGGTCGCGGGGTTGGACAGCCTTCCGGGACGCTATCCGAGCGCGTAAGCTTGCCAACTCTGACGCCCGAGAACACTGGGGACAATATCTTTTTTACGCAAACTTTGTACCAGCTGAAGTCCGTCGCAATGCGATCACTGGGGAGTCTCCCCATAGATTTCTTCGTATTCCGAAAGATGAAGCTGGAATCCGTGAAAAAAGCCCCACGTCGTGGTATACTTGTTGTGCAGCTTTTCGTGCGCACCACGTCATTGTGTTCTGCAGATACTCTCGCTGAAGGTAGACCAGACGCATTTGGCTTGCGCCCCTCCGGTATGTCTGTATAGAATATTTTGGCGATATCGACAAATGTGGAGTAACCACTGAACCATCAGAGTTGTCAGGCACAATTCCCTTGGATTTCCGTCGTTTTTATTCCCTGGCCTTACGAGTTGAAATTTCCAAGAGGTCCTGCGTATTGACCACTGGCGGCCGCTTGTTGCTGGCAGGGGTGATCTAGTCTCCGTCTTTAATCGATATTTCCGTTGGATTAGCAACGACGGTAGTGTAGCTTGGTATACTCGCAACGACACCATCAGTGGGAGCAACGCTCAGCACACACCATGAACTAACTGCAGTTGTGAAGTGACTGCAGGATACGAGACACATACATCTAGAACGCAGGGATTGGTGCCAATGGTATTACACGCCGCCCCCAAATGGATCGACCAGTAAGTGTAATATCGAGACGAGCATTGGCAGAATTGTCCGAATCGGCATTCACCAGACGACTGATCCTGCGCTCATTCGACGGCAACTGGACTGCCAACCGGTCTACCTCACTCAAATTAGAGAGGACTTTTCCGAGGATAACGCCACATTTGACCTCCTCTCATGAATTTATGGTACACCAGTCCGTGTGGCAGGATGTCATTTCACTCTCAATCAGATGAAGGCGATACTGATCAGACTGGATTTTTCGATAGTGCTTAAAATACCAACGTGCGTGTCGGCCACACTGTATACCTCCCGAGTGGTCGGTGACATAGACAATACAACTCCGTTGGCTGCAAGGTGATAAAGCCACATACTTTTTCATCCCGATTTCCTGGTGCTTCTGGGTTTATCCTGTACAATTAAGAGGGAGACAGCAAAAAAGAACACAAGGAATGGAAATAGATCTTTAACATGCGAGTGGTAACTGCAAGGACGGTGCTGAAGTGCTGCAATCAAAGTTGCGTTAGTGACGGCAGTCACACGACAAGTCCGTATGGCAGGAGTAATTAGAGAGTTAGTCCGAATCCCTGTACCTCAACAGAAATGCTTCCCGTTGACAGTTCCTGGTAGTAGAATTTTTAATACTTTTGAGTGACTCAGTGTGTTGAAGACAGAAACGGGAAGCAGGAGCGTGTGAGAATTCCATATCTCAATGCGTACAATTTCGAACTGAGGCGAGAGAATGTGTGCAGTGTACTAGCTAAGGCAACAGATGTTGCTCAAGGAGAGCCCTGCGAACTGCTAGAGAAAATACAGTCAACTGTAGTGCATTGGGCCTCACAAACGTGCAATGGAAAATAAAGTTTTCTTTATCTCAGCCTGCCATGTTGGCCTTTAGTTTTAGGGTTCGTTCTTTAATATTATGCTCTTACCCCGCAGAACATAAATCGGCTTGAGTGCTTAGTGCGTACGGGAACTAAACCAAAGTTTTCCAAGTAATATGAGCAACCCTGAAACGGCTTCTATTATTAAACAGGGAAATATGCAACTTCAGTGCATTCAACGCATCGCCCGCCCAAATTCTACCCCTGAAGAACGTTGCTCACTAATCCCTGAGGTTACTGCCGTCTCCCAGTTTACCGCGGCACGGCTCCTGCAGTGTCACCGTCACAGGTGTCCTCTCATCTATTGCGGCCTACCGTTCCATTCTAATTATTAGGAGGAAGAATGTGAAAAATCGAACGCTGATAACCGGGTTTGCGCTGGTTTCTGGAAAACTGCTCTTCGATTATTTACAGCGATGACAAAAAGTCATTCACACGAAAACCGTCGAAAATTAGCGTCATTGCCAAGACGAACTTTAGGTCAATCTCTGGACATAATCAACAGCAATTTAACTAGCATATACAGGAGATTTTGTTGCGCAACTGAGATACATGGATAAGGTTGTCGTTATTTACGTTCGTGAAACGAGCCGTAGGTCGACAACTGTTTTGAAGTAAGATAAGGTAAGGCGACATGGTTTCCTGAAAACCGCGCACATTTATTATCGTTGTATGAAGTACAAAAGGCGCAGGAGTGTGTGCAGGGGTAAGCGACGTGTCTGGTAGATTGACCGTCATTAGGTTTAACAAATCAGTTTTCGCGACACATGTCGCATGTCACCATTCCATACGGCCCGACGAGATGCGTGTCCGGTTGTGAGCTATTTCGAGTTGGGGCAAAATCACCCCCTCAGTGGTCTGCTGTATCAGTCACATCTCACGAATAGTGGACCCACCGTCAGTGAGTTGAAGGAGTAAGGAGTCTCTTCCAACACCATAAACCAGCGGCTGACATTAGGCAGCATGTAGAGGAGGTTTATGGGAAGTTTTTCACAATCTCTGACGTTGGAAACACCTGCTGCAGGTTAAAGTCTGCAATGTCAGTTGAGTTTGCTGTACAAGTTTGGCCATGGAACATTGGACAACTTTGATGAAGTGCTGTCGGTGATTAGTGCGATACGTGTGGTGTGCGACATGTGTGGTGTGCACCGTGAGGAATGAAGGCAACAGATATTAGTATTTCTGCGTTGCCCACCGAACGCAGACTGAACTATTCCGACGTTTCCCGCATGTTGTCAATGTGGATGTCTCTAACTTGGCAAACAGGCACAAGTATGTCACTGTACATTTCCTTACACTTTTAAAGCTGGAACTTATATCAGTTCCTCGTGACAGACGGTATGGGGCACGGCTGACCCGTAATGTACGGGTGCGTTCGTAGTGAGAAGTACGCATCACTACGCAGACTATCCGAAATGCTTCCAGAAATGATGGGCGACCAGATTGCGCAAATGAGGGCAGCTCATGTGTTGTTCGACTGCAACATCCCATTGTGTTACTTTGATGTACGTGATGCCGTACGTAGGCGTGTAAATGGACAAAATCCGACCCTTATATTTACTAAAAGACACTTCACGGTCGTTATCTTTTCCGCCTAATGGTTACGGCAGACAATGAGGTGGGGTGGGTTGCACCCTCATACTATCCACTGTAGGTTCAAACGTGACTTGTATATCCTCGGCCGAACCGATGGGAAGTTTCTGAATTACTTATTGCACGATTGGCTGTACATCAAACCAAGGCGGGCCATCCATGCGAAGAGCGACGTTGTCCACCTTGGCAATCAAACGAATAACAGGCTGGATAACGCAAATGGACGGTTGAAGAAGAGAGTGCACCCAAGAGACTTTCTGGCCGTCGCCATTCAGAAAATATGGATCCACAGTCAATGGACGCCGCGGTGGTATGAAATTCAAACGATCTACTGGTGCGACCGTCATGGGGTTGTGGATATTGATTGGTGCGTGAAGCACATTCTCTACAGAATGACAACGTACGTCCAACAAAATCTGGGGGGACGGATTCCACGACTCCGTTTGAAAACACTATCTGGGTGCAAGGTAAGCGCTGTTCTAGTAGCCACCTTGAACGTTGCAGCTTTGTAAGCAACGAGATGGCAACGTTTTCTTCTTGGATAGGGTACAGGGCACGCATGAATGTTGTACGTTATTCCGACGAACGTTGAGTGACGCACGTATAACCAACGACACCCAATATCAGGACCAATTCAAGTCGTTGGAAACCGTGGTACTATTAGCATAAACAGTATAATCAGTTGCAAGGAACAAACCTGAATTCGTTTGCGTTCGTGGGATAAGATACAATGGTTGGCCGCAATAGACCGTCATGGGTCCAAAGACCACGACCAGTACAAGCATGGGCGACCGACAGGCAATGACGAACCGACGAAATGCGATCGGACCGGTCTAATGTGTGCATAAATGGCCGGCCTTCGGAAGGACCGATTAGTCGGCATTAGTTTCACGGCGGCCCATAAGAAGGCCGTATTCACAGGAGGTGTGGATGGTGATATGGGCAGATAACAATGGGTATGTGGGCAGGTGAGTGAGATTCAATAATTAAGAGAGGCATGATGGAACAATTAGTAAAATTAGACGCGGGTTGTGGGAATAACAAAAACAGACGTCCAGTTAGGTGGGGTCAAGGGGTAGAGTTCAACGGGATCAACCGAAAGGAATTTTGACTTTCAAAAAAAGGTCCGACAAATGTACTTCTTACCGTACAATGTGGCTTCCATCCATACACATTCTGTCGGTGTTTCGGAGACATTTCTGTCCCCACGGTAAGTTCTGCAGTTTTCACTTCCACCCACGAATGTCGCGTCACCATTCATGAGCGTCAGTTGGCCGAGTACAACTTACCAATTAGACGGTTGATGGATCCGCAGCTTCCACCGCTCACTGCAGCCACTTTTAGCCGTCACTATAAAGCCCTGCATCATGTACTTGAAAAACGACATGATTACAATAACCACAAGGCGGTGGCCTGCTTCAACAGAATCATTGCGTTTACCAGTAAAATAGTGGAGCTTGCTAAGACTGGCTTACCTTTGTACAACTTCCCCATGGGTTCACCTACAGGCAGTATGCAGCTGAGGTGAGTAAAGAAGCCCAAAACAAGATTGCCGTGTGGACACTGTGGTGAAACGGTACAGATGGACAGCTGATGCTGTGATGCCCGTCAGCTGATCTGTCGCTCCAAATTTATCCGAACGGCAGATGTAAACGAATGTCCATTCCATGACAGGCGGCTTCAACCTCATTCGCCTGGTAGGTGCACGTTTCGAATCCCTATTTTGTCAGTTCCCTCTACTTCAGCCTTTGTTTGCATTTCCCCGGTGATTATGAGAAGCAAGTCGTGCACACCAGCCACAACGAGTGTCAATATACATCGGTCCATTAACAGTGTACCGTTTGCAAACGGGCCGAAGAAAGCGCGAGTCAACATAAACAGGAACGATTATCCCGTTGATGTAATTGAAGGAAGTAAGTTGCCTTATATGTTTACGCAGATTTCTTGCCGATATCAGATGCGATTAACAACACGATGATGAACACTTTATGTGATGTACAGTTTCAGTCGTCCGGAAGGACAACCGTAAGACGTTGAAACCGAAGGCTACATTTTGTGCTGAATAAAGTCGGAGGTATTATGTACTTTTTTCCACAATCATCTGATACATAACACATGTATTTATGATCAAGTTTCGTCCGCACTGTCTTCGCTCGTTCACTTATGTGTTTTGGCATGAGGTAGGGTTTTGCCAAACTCGTAAGGTAGGAAAAATGGACGGAGCAGTTATGTGTTTGATCATGGGTTACAGTTTGACATAACTCGTTAGGCAGGACAAATGGACGGAGTGGTTATATGTGTCTAAGCGTGGAGTACAGTTTGTTGTAGGTTTTGTGCAGGAGATATTCCCCGATGTCGACCGTTCAGTATGTCGCCTCGTCTTCGTTCCAGCATGCGCCATGATTCCATGAAATTTTTACAACAGTGGTAGCAAAGAATGGCAACCTATCCGGCATATGGGACGCTCTTAGGACCGTCGACCGCCCCTCGGGTGTCCTATGACACTCCAATTTGGGGTGAATAAGTAACTTGTCTCATACACAACGTGAGAGGGAGTTATCCCATTAATAATGTCTGAATAGTGTTCGTTACCACCGCTGTGGTTATAAAGTCGATGAACGTTGTAACATTTTCCGTTTTTGTTTAGTTCTGCATTATATGGTGTCTCGCGGCAACCTGAATTTCCTGCTGGACGAAGCAACTCTCTCATGGGTTGACTGGCGTTTAATTGCCTCGTGAGCTGCTCTACTGCAGCAGTACCGCCGAAGGACGTTCTACAATGATTTACGACAAGTTATGTATGTTGAACGGTGAAATACATTTAATCTATGTACTGTTAATCAGGTCCGGATGGTAACGTTGTAGTATCCGCTCCTGTGGAAAATTGTCGTCCAACTACTGTCTATAACCAAACTAATTATAGTGGAGCCTGCTCATAAAGAACGTCTTATGATTAGTTACGAAGATATGAGGCATCAAACACACCCATGAAACTTACATTATTACTGCTCATGTTTGAATTTTGTACAAGTTCCGGACGGCATATTCGGCCTGCTCGGTATGAACCAGCAAATGACTGTAACAATAATGGAATGTCTAGGAAGAATAGTGTATGACTGTTTCGTTTCACGTTTGCCATGTCTCGATCACTTACGGGGATATATCATTTCAAACTCATTTTTGCAACTTTAACTTGTATCTCAGGTTGCCTATTCAATGGCCAAAGGAAGCGTGCGAACGTCATGAATCAACGCGAAGCTTGTCAAGAGAAACGTACGGCAATGTATGTGAAAGGCACGTGACACAGAAAGCGCGTGAAAGACACCAGAGGCAACAGAGAAGAACATGCTCCAAATACCAGTAAACCTGACAGTGATGATTTTTGTTGCTATGTTACTGATTTTTCCCATACATTTTATTTAATACGACGTTTTTTATACGGTTATTTCGATGCCACGGTGGAATAAGGTAAAATATCGTGTAGTCGTTGAAGACCACGATATGCCATCTTTGGATGCTGACTCGGGTATTACCATGGGACAGTCGGCAGAGCTAGGCAAAGGGGAGGCTATGTATCTTTTTGGAGCCCGGTAAACGTTTGATGAGTCGTTAGTAGGTAGTAGAAAAATTTAAACTATTTACAATACTGGCTGATTTTTCCGCCGTGTCCTATGAGCGACCCGGAGGTGTACAGCTAAGACTCCCATAGGACACTCAATGGACGATCAGGGGACATTCGGGGTGCGGTTATGGGACACTCAGGGGACGGTGGTGCTGACTGGGAAAGCATGGTGAATATAACCAACAAAACACCACCTACTCTTCCGTTTTTGTGCATTGTTCTACGTTAAAATAAGTTTATAGACGTACCTTACGTTTGCTGTTTTATAAAAAGCTCAGCCCTCATGTCTCAACGACAGTTTGATTGTGGAAATTATAATATCGTCCTCTCGCCTAATTACGTCCAGATTTTAACGAAAGCACATGTTTACACGTCTATGGCATCGAATTTCCTCACATTCCACCGTCAAATCTCAGAAACAACGTAGAATGCAACTTTTCACTATCATTTTGCTAATCCATATGCCACTGAACTACCGCATACTCCTTGGTTGCGTCTTCGGAAGGTTGAAGCAAAAAAAATTCCAGGCAACAGAATTCTAAAACTTCTAGAACTGAAACACGCCACAAAATTTCAACGAATTCAATAGCTAGAAAAATTTCCAACTGAAACATAACAGATATATTCACGATTCACCGATTACACGCAGCATTTGGTCGTATACTTCCATTTTGACGACATCTTCAAACCGCCGCAAAATTGAGCACTCTCATTTTATGAAATGACACATTTCACCTTGGAAAGCGCATCGAGCGCATTTATAAGGCTCGAAAAACTGGACCACAGCCAATAATGGATC
>LUCH01009641.1:0-12091 GCA_013368495.1 Paragonimus heterotremus | reverse complement strand
GAGTGGTGAAGCATGGTGATTTGTCCTACGTTGAAGTAGGTTATAGACATCTCTCACGTTTGTAGTATTATAAAAGGCTTAGTACTCATGTTTTACTAACAGTTCGATTGTCGAAATTATAGTCACGCTTTCCTTCCTAATCACGCCGAAATCTAAACAAAAGCATGTGTTTCCACGTACATTACGTGGATTTTCATTATATTTTTTAGCTTCATATTTCCGAAGTAACGTAGAATGCGATTTTGCGTTATTTTTTATTAATCCTTATGCCATTAAACAACCGCACATTTCTTGTTTACGTCTTCGGAAGAATGAAACAAAGAAATCTCTAGGGAACAGATTTTCAAGATTTTAGATTCTGCAGCATATCACAAATTTTCAGCAGCTTTAGTGGCTATGAATTATTTTTTAACTAAAAAATAACGGAGATATTCACGTTCTGCCAATTACACGCAGCCCCACGTGTGTATATATTCCTATTGTACGGCGTATTATAGAGGGTGGCAAGATCAACACAGGACTGATGAGTATCAGAGTATGGTGGAATGCAGTGCACAGTTTGAGAAAAAACAAACGAATTATGCAATTCGAAACATTGTCCAGAAGGTCGTTGACGTAAATAAAAAACAGAAGATCGAACATCCCCAAGTAGGACACTGGAACACTCAGCCGCTTCCTGAGTGATCTTTAAGTGTTCCAGTTGGAACGCTCACTAAAAACCATTAATAAATATTTTATCGCATTCTTTGTACTGATATTGGCTTTAGTAAATTCGCTCGCGACCAGCGAATCGATCATATCACGTTTCTGATATGAGACAGTTTTATTTAAACGCATCAACATGCATAATTTCACAGCTCCCCAAGGCAGCAGCTCGTCCACCTCAATTTCGCTGTACACCTTGGTATGTGGTATTTTCGCATACAAGTTGGTTCCGTCGATGAACACTGCTAACAAGTTCTACACACTGATCATGCTAAAGTGAGCTTCCAGAGTTTCTGGATGAGATTATTGTATCTTTTTTATTAGCTGAGATATTCCACTTCTAATGCGTGCAGGGAGTGGATGTTACACAAGTTTACTGAGAGTTCCCACATTATTCCGGCTGCACTAATGATTGAATGTTTCACTTCCTGAAACAACTACACGTTCTCTATCAGATTGTTCAAAAAAGTTATTATTGTATCGTACTATAAGGCTGCGCGTAACATTTCTGCCGACCGTTCCCTGAGTGTTCCCAAAGTCTCTCCTCAGAACTCTCAGAGGTCACTCGGGAAACTCTCAGGGAACACTCAGGGAACGCTCAAAGATCACTTACGGAAAGGTCGTGCCACTAGGGTCGACCCTTCAAATCACATACGGTCATATATTAAATATATACATCTATTGTTAGGAGACGAATCCATCAAAACAATCTAATAAGTTCATCGGCGACGGCTGACGAAACAACTGAACAATAAAGCACTGGCGTGCAAGTCGAACCGACCAGGAAGAGGCGGGAAGATGAGCCTTGGTGTTGCACTGGCTCGATGAACCAATCATAGCACAGCGGCAATGGAATTGGCTCAACTCGGCTATTTAAGCGCAAAGTGGCCTGACCAAGCGGACAGTGGTTCAACGCGTGAATGGCCGTGTTTGGCAACTATTTCGTGCCATATATTTATGGTTCTCTGCCAAGTACCAGTGTATGACTTGCGACGTGTTACTATCATTCTACTACGGAGATTCCTCGCCTGGAAGAACGGAACAGTCAGAAGCCTTGGCTGTCTACTTCCGTCCATCACCTAATGGTCCAGGCGCGCCGTTAATGTTCTACTGCGTGGTGTGGTTTTTCCTAATTTCAAGGACAGCTAGTTTGAGGAGCTAGTGCAACATCTGCTCCCCCTTCAAACCTGATAACCTTTGTGAGCGATAAACTGTTGGCACATTTCCCCCCAAATTATCAGAAGATGACGCTCGCCGTCGTGGAGGAACCCTTGCCTTGCCTACGATGCGGAACGGGCATCGGGAAACGGACTCAAGCTTTACAGTGTGACATTTGTGATCGGTGGTTGCACCGTACCTGCGCTTTAGTCACCACGGAGTTGTACAATTGCCTCAAGATGAGTCATTCGAATCGGATCAAATTTTGTTGCCTGAGGTGTTGTCCCGCACGTTTTAGATTGAGTCCTCCTCACCTTCCACTATCCATAACTGCTGTGAATGATACACGAGCTTTGCCGGATCAAGGGATATATAACACACCGACGGGGGCGATCGCAGAACTGCAGCTGTGTGCGGGTACCCCGCCGCCTTCTAGACGGTCATTCGTTGATGTGGCCGCGAAGGCCCCGGGGACGGGGTTGCAGGAATCCCGAAAGATGTAGGCGTAAGGGTCCTGAAGCTTGGGGTTGTGAGGGTATTGGAGGTCCCAGCCACACCGAGGAAGGAGAAAACCGAAGTTCGGCTCCAACGGAGGAACAAGCCAAGGATGGCCACATCAACCTCCATACCCGCAGTCACAGAAGTCAGATGTGCCGGGAGTTGTCTTACATATCCCCCCGCACATTTTCAGAGGGAGGAAGCTCAGCCAAAATCTAGGAAGGTACACCCACCACGCGATCAGTGTGTGATAGTATTTAACCTTCTGATTCGGTCACCCAAACTTCCCAGTCAAGGTTGGATCACGAAATTGCCGCTTTTCCTGTTCGGCTTGTTAAGGTGCTCACACCTGAGGAGGAAGATTTAGTTGCCAAACTAACAGCACGCTCAGCATTTTGCCTTGGCCAGAAGGCGGACGATATTAGCGTGTCACGGAAACCACTCAAGGTTGTTCCAGGAACTGCATTAGAAGCTCACCTGCTTCTGCAGCAGTCGTCCAAGATGCGCTGTGTGGACGTCCGTTTAGCAAAAGGCCTGGTTCCAAAGGATCGTGAATGTCTGAAGACTGCCCTAAAGTAAATATACGATAGGAAAGGTAAGGGAAATCCGACTTCTGTACTCAGAATTTTCAAGTCAGGCGGAGAAGACTTCAAGTCCGTTGAAGACCTTTTCTGTTCCCCTGTTTGCTCTGAATAAGGAGAAGCGACAGGGCCTTTAGCAAGACTACCCGCGCTCTCTTTTCCAGGGATAGGGAAGCAAGTTTGAATCGGACGACAGTGGCGTACTCAAACGTTCGGAACCTCCGAGACAAGCTGGACTAGGTAGAGGAATGGGATGACAACAACAACTCCACATTCACGGCTCTTGCTGAGACGTGGTTGTCAGAGGACTTGGTGGACGCTGATGTCTTCCTCCCTGAATATACCATTTTCCACTCGGACCGCTACAGTGTTAGTGGTCGACAAGCAGGAGGGGTGATGCTTTTTATTCGCGACAACATTCTCGTCACCCTGACGCTAGTCAGAGCCGCTGATGACGGTATTAGCGGTGGATTGTAGTGCAAGATAAAGTTAACACCAAACAGCTCTACCATGCGTGTTGTTATATATTGATTTTCAGGATCGTTCCCATCTAAGCTGTTAGACGATCTAAGGATGTTTTGAGCAACTAACCACTACTTGATATTGGAAGATTCCGACGCATCTCACATCAGCTAGAGAATACTAGCAGGTACAAGTGGTTCAGATCCTTCTTCAGAGAAAACGCTTCGTGTGGTCTTTGTTGAGCTGCATTTGTACCAGCATGTTGAAACTCCCACACGGTTGCAGGCTGGATGCCGCTCCAGTTTCGATTTAGTGTTTTCTACCTAAGAGTCCGATACCAACCATGTTGACAACTTGCTCCCACTAGGGAGGGGTGACCATGCTGTACTGGATATACGGTGGGCAAGAGGTGAACTGCGGGCAAAACCTACCCTGGTTCGGCGGAATATCTGGAGGATTCCGTTCAGAGAAATGAAGGAGGTTGCGCGCGAATACAACCGGGAAGGCAGCATGGATACGGTTAGTCTACGTTGGTGCAAAATCAGAGATAACCTGCTGGCTGTCGTGGAACGGTTCGCACCGGCATTCCGTCGTCACCCTCACTCTAAAGTACCACCGTGGTTCGATGTCGAACTGCGTACCATCCCCAGGCGAAGATACCGGCGGTGGAGGAACTACCGGGCTGGTCATGGTGCCTATGAGGCTTACCAGAGGACACGGAATGAATGTGACACCATGAAACTGAGAAAGCGTCAGCAATACGAGGAAAGCTTGGTCACGGAATCGATCACAACACCCAAGGGGCTCTGCGCATACATCCGCTGACCGGCCGGAATTGAGGCGGAAATCCCAGCACAGATGGATCGGAGCGGATACGAGGTGGTTGATGTCTGAGATAAAGCTCATTTAGTGGCTAGGCATTATGCTTCTTTTTCTCCCAGGATAGTGCACAATCTGCCCTGCCCGATAACACTTGACATTGTCTGACCGACTTGGTATCTGCCGTTGAAGTGGAGGAACGCGGGCTAAGGTCGATTGGTGTAAAGAAGTCCTCCGGTACGGGTAACATCAACCCCTTGTTGATGCGTGAACTGACGGCGGAGTTGGTGTGCCAGTGACGGACCAGTAACAGCGGCCTTGGAATGAAGGTAAACTGCCAACGGAGTGGAAATTAGCAATGGTTGCCCTCTACGTACAAGGGAGGAGGACGGTCGGAAGCTGTCAACTACCGACCAGTATCCCTGACTTCCGCGCTTCCTAAATTAATGCAGCGGCTGATAGCCCGTCGTCTCTGGGAGCATCTGGACCAACTTTTGACAGCACGAATTCCGGAGAGGGAGATCTTGCTTGACAAACCTCCTATTTGCCAGAGAGCGATGGGTAGAAACGACGGCGAACGGCAAGTCTCTGGACGTGATGTTTCTCGACTTCAGTAAAGCGGTCAACAGAGTGCCTATAATCATTTGCTTACCAAGCTGTTGGCGTACGCTGTAAGCTTACCTAAAACAAACTGGATATCGGACTCTCTCCTTAGTAGGTCATTCGCTGTAAGGGTTAATCAACAATTACCTTAATGGCTCCCTGCCCCTAGTAACGTACCAAAATAGTCGGTACTCGAGCTCTTGATGTTTCTGGTCTTCATCGACCATATATTGGACCAGTTGCAGTCGCCTGCCCCGGTCTTCTCTGACGTGGATAGCGATATATTGCAACACGACTTGGATACGATTTCAACATAGAAAGTACAATGGGGCTTGCCTATAAACCCGAAAACCTGCTCATTCGTGCACCTGGGTGATATCAGGTATATCAAGGCATATCATGTTGGAGGTCACCCGTTAACACAGTGTAATGCAGAACGTGACCTCGGGGTGTTGGTAACAGACACTCTGAAAGCGCAGGCTCACACGACAAGAGTTTGTGTTGATGCCAAGGGAGTGCTCGGGGCTATCCGTCGATCCTTTGTTAAAGTGTCCAAAGAGAGCTTTTGCTCACGCTTCTCATCTCATGTTCACCTGATGCTAGAGGACGGCCACGCCGCGGTGCTCCCCCGTACACGAAGTGAGGTATCTCAACGTGAGAGAGTAAAGAGGACAGCCAGACGCATGGGTGTTGGGATGTGGGGCCTTTCTTATAACCGGCAGCTGGAGTGTCTGAACATGTACCTCCAGAATTATAGGCAATTCCGCGGTGAATTTGTTGTGATACACTACATTTTGCGAGGTGGTATGGGTGGGCAGCTCAGAGCAAACTTCCCTGTCTGGAACGATCACAGATTCCGGGGTCATCCACTCCCGATTATTAAGCAACCATTGGGGCGACTTTATGCCCTATTTCGACTGTCGCGGCGGGCCGTCTGTAGTTGGAATGCGCTGTCGGCTCGGGTGGTTCTGTCAACCGATGATGTGGTCCTTCAGCAGCTCCTAGATGTACATATGAAGGCGCGCTAGGAGAAGGGGGATAGTGTAATGTGTGACCGAAACCAGTAGGCCCGCACAAGTTGAATTTGAGTTGGCGACGGAGCGTGCTGCTCTGTTGTCGGCATCGTGTTAGTTATCGTTTGTGTAAGTCGTGTGTATGGCTTACTGGGCCTTCGGCTCATGCTTGTTTAAGGACTGTTGTTGGAACCTCTACTCCGGTGTCTCCACATTACCCAAAAGTTGGTCCGTAAGTACAACGGACAGTCACAGGAGAAACAGCCGGCCTGCGTTTAACAATAGTTAACGTCTGCTTATTCCGGTTCCGAGATGCTCCGTGATGAGGTTCACATAATCGGCGACTCCTGCCTTCTACTAATGAACAATGAAAAACTTGTGAAACTTGAATTAGGCAATACAGCTTGTTTTTCCTCAGTCGTGTTCTTACTGACTTCGCGCAAATAGGCTGGG
The DNA here is from genome assembly GCA_013368495.1 of Paragonimus heterotremus. Classification (NCBI taxonomy): domain Eukaryota; kingdom Metazoa; phylum Platyhelminthes; class Trematoda; order Plagiorchiida; family Troglotrematidae; genus Paragonimus; species Paragonimus heterotremus. Next base: position 5,799 of record LUCH01009641.1, on the reverse strand, counting down.
TGAAGCTGCGTAGCAGAATTCCAAGCCTAGCATTCAAGTTGTGATAGAACGTTTGGCAGAGGAAAGGCGCGTTACATCAGTGGCGACGGCATCCAACCGAACCCAATCATGACCATCTCCATGGAGCAGATGCAGGCACTCCTTCAACAGCTGCAGGACATTTTCGTACAGTCACAAGCGGAACATTTTGAAATGGTGACACAGAAGTAATCGTATCAGTCACTGGGGTTGTAACCCATGGCCAGTCATCTACACCAGAATCGATGAGTCAGTAAGTCAGTGAGTTCCATTTTGATGCTATCGGTGGTGTCCGGTTTGATTCTTGGCTCCATAAATGTGAAGATCTTTTCCGTGTGCAAATAGCACAGCTTCCAGATATCGAGGAAGCCAGATTTTTACTGCGGAGACTCAGCACACCAGAACACGAATGATTCTTAAACTTCATTTTGCCGAAACATTCCAGAAACTCAGCTTTCGAAGAAAGCACGAGGACGCTGTCACAAATTTTCTGAGAGCAATCATTTTTGTTTGACATCCACCATCACTGTTTGAAATTGACGAAGAATCCCAGCGGTGACTCAGTACAGTATACAAATAGTGTCAGTCGAGGATGCGAACGTTTTAAACTTCGTAGCATGTCGGATGATCAATCCAAGTGTCTCATTTTTGTATGCAGTTTGCATTCAGCCCAGGACGCATATATTTGGACCAGAATTTTAAACAAACGCTAGCAGTGCCCAAATATTGCCCTACAGAGTGTCACAACAGAGTACCAACGACTGGTCAACCTGAAACACGATACAGCCATGATTCAGCAGGCTGCTTCAGCAGGTTTTTTAGAAGTGAGTTGTGTCAGTAGCAAGAACATGATCCAAGAAACAAGTCACAGTCAGTATTAAATTCAAAAACACCATCTTAATGATAGCAGTGCAAGCAATGGCATTTTGTTCGTCCCCGTGCGTTAAAAAATCACACATGCAACAAATGCGGAAAGAGAGGTCACAAAGAAATATGCTGTCACGCGCTAGTGCAACCGTCCCAGCGTCAAGGGATCTCTCAGGGGCACCTGGAATTCCTCTCTAGCAAGCCGAAGACCGTCAGCGCAACATTCAAACTTGATGGAAAATCCCAACTCAGGTACGTTTCACTTTGCATTAATGGCGTTCATACCCGATTGCAATTAGATACAGCTTCTGATGTCCCTTTGATTTCCCGCGATACGGGGCGTAAGCTTAGGCGGCCTCCACTGCTTCCAACACCTCATAAGGCTCGAAACGCCTCCGACGGTACCTTGAAGTTAGCCGATAAAGTAACATGTTAGGTGACGTTTGGTGATGGTTCAATGGTTCGCTGGGTTGTAAGCGGAAGTAGGAAACTGGGCAAGTAGAACCTCGAGGTACTTAGCAACGGGCTGAAATGGGGAAAAGAGGTGCAGTATCTGGATCAATGCAGTAAATGTTGTTCAGGGCGGGCCTCAAAAACTGCTACAGAGTTGGAGGAAACAACATGGTCCGGCAGGGCATTCCAAGCCTTGCAAACGCGAAATGAGAAAAAGCTATGTCTGCATTCAAGTGTTCTATATTGGATGTCTAGTTTTAGGGGGTGACCCCTTAGTGTCAAGCTACTCCCCCCTGTTGAGCATCAGGCGGCAAGAATGTTCCGGAGAATGCATTATCAAAAAGGTTAATACCACGTCACCTCGAAGCCGTCGGTACTCTAAGGAGTACATGTTCAAAGATTTCAACCTTTCGTCATATGGTTTAGCTTTTAGGCCCCGGACTGCCTTAGTGGCTCGTCGTTGAATCGTCTCCCGGAGTAACTCGTCCTTTTGGAGATGCGGTGGCCAGATTACAGTTCCATTCTCCAGATGCGGTCGAATGAAACTGTTATAAAGAGGCTTAAAACAATTAGGGTCGAATTGGTCAAATAGACGTTTCAATAACGACAGGATGTTGCTAGCCTTTTTTTATATTTGTTTCAGCGTTCGCAGAGCTCGAGAGAGTGTGCGAAACATTGCATCCTAGGTCCTTCTCAATGAGAAACGCCTGAAGCGGATTTTTGTCGGGGCAATAAGTGGTTTTCATAGAAACACCAAAGTGCATAATATTGCACTTACGGGCATTAAATTCGAGTCGGTTCACTCGAGACCAACTGAAAAGTGTGTCAAGGTTTTTCTGCAGGATGATAGAATCACCGGTTATGTTGAGGGCTCGCCAAATTTTGACGTCGTCCGCAAACAGTAGTAACGGCGAGGTGATTAAGAGTGGGAGGTCGTTGATGGATACCAAAAATAGCAGCGGGCGAGGAATTGAACCTTGGGGTACCCCACTGAGGCTGGGCTTGCAGGTAGAGAAAGTACCATTAATGCGCACCCTGTATACAGGGTTAGAAAGATACGACACAAGCCACTGGAGAAGATTGCCTTGCACCCCATAATGGGAAAGCTTGCTGATCAAAATAGAATTATCCACGCGGTGGAATGCTTTAGCAAAGTCGAGATAGACAACGTCTATTCCATTGCCCTGATCAACTACTTTCGTCCACCGGTCGGTGGCTACCAGCAGATTTGTGGTGCATGAAGAGCCCTTGCAAAATACGTGCCGCGCTTTAGGGAAGAACTCACTAGAGGGGAGATACTCGTAAAGGGAGTCGCATACAAGCGTCTCTAAAAATTTTGAAGGGCTTGACAACAAAGCAGTTGGTCTGTAGTCAATGGGGTAATTTCGCCTACCATCCTTGAAAACAGATGTTATGCTCGCGAATTTCCAACTGCCACGTACTGTTTCCTGGGAGACGGATTGCGTGAGCAATAAGCTAAGTGGGTCAGCAAGCTGTTCCCCCGTTTCCTGTAAGGCCTTGGGTGGTATACCATGGAGGCCAGGAGAGCTGTCCCTAAGGCAACTGAGTTTAGCCAGCACCGTCGTGGAGGAAGTATCTACCGTGCGAGTGCCATCGACTTCAGTGCCAAGACGAGTCTGAGGAACTGATGACTGCGCAAAAACATTACCGTAAAACTCAGCAAGGACATCAGCGGTCTCCGACTCAGAGCTAGTAAGGCCTGATGGGCTCAAGAGATGTGGAACTCTGGCTTTTGCCTTGCGAGTTGGTGCAACAAATCGGAAAAGGCTGTCAGGATCAGCGATAAACCCTTCTGCAAGGCGTTGTTGGTAATGTAGATGGTCGTGTCGAATTAGCGATGTACACTGATTACTTAGGACAGCGTATATTTTTTGGTCAGCTTCCGATCTTGATAACCGATAGCACGTCCATGCACGCCGCTTCTTCAGAATGAGTTTAAGTGTGTTAGAAGGTAGCTGACTTGGAGGCTTACTCCGTTTGGAGCTCGATAATGGTGTAGATTCACCTACGGCTGCAGAAACGATGGCAGTAATCTTCTCACAGAGATCATCCACAGTGTGGAGTGGGGTATAGTTCGCCCAAGACTGCATTTCCAAGTAGCCACAAAGTTTCTCCACGTCCAATTTTCGGAAGTTTCTGCATTTGCTAGTCGCTGAGCTGACTAGATTCGTACTGCAAATGAAGTCAAATAAGACGACTGCGTGATCACTTAGCCCGAGTGGTGCGGTGATTGTAAGGTTGTCTACCATCAGATACTCATTAGTGAATAAATAATCCAGTCGCGACGGATTATGGCCAGTACGCCAACGTGTGATACCAGATATGTGTTCCATAAAGCCTAATGCTCCGGCTGTGTAAAAAATGGTGCAGAGGTAGAATTGCCTGTGCCTGTGTACGAGCAGGCCGGAAAGTTGATTCCGGGTAAGCTGAAGTCACTTATTAGGAGAAGGTGGGGAAAACCCAGAGGGGGTAAAACTTCCAACCCAGATGATAAGAGTTTATCTTTAGAAATATCCGAAGATGGAGGACGGTAGAGGATCCCCACAAGCCAGCGTTTTGAACCACTTAAGCGAATCGAGCACCAGACTGTTTCTTGAATCGCGCCTAGTACTGAACTGCTAAAGGGGAAGGTTTGGAGAGAAGTGTAGACATAAGCAGCCGATCCCCTCCTCTACCTTCAGTTCTATCTGCAAGGAAGATAACCGTATCCTCAAAAGCGATTTCAGAATCTTGGCAGGAAGTGTTCAGCCACGACTCCGTTATGGTAATTATCCGGGGCTTAGTGGCAGAACAAAGCTTGCAAAGCTCCAGTAATTTATTCACTAAGCTAAGCGCATTCGTGTACATGCACCTTACACAGTTAATAGTAAACGAATGAACGTTCTCTGGCGATTGTGAATGGAGGGGTTTATTCAATACGCGACGCTGACGGAGGTCGCCGACTGCAGCGGGTTTTGGAGGTCATGAAATCCTCAGTGGGAACCACCAGGCGACTAGCACGGGTGCGGTGGTTGGCTTTTAATAGATCTCGTTCCTCTTTAGAACGATCGAGGTGAAACGAAATCCCGCCAGGTATAAGACGACGCCGGTGGCGGAACCGCTCCAGTATATGCGATGGCATCTCGTGCAAGGTGAAAGTAATCTTGATAAGTCGTGGTTGGGATTCGTCCGACCCCAGCTTGGGCCGCAGGACTCGATGAGAGCGTTGAACCTGAACGTTGGTATGTTCGAGAGCATTTGACAGGAATCGCCAATGACTCTTGTCATGTTCCAGGTTGTCGCTGTTGGAATCGGGGACACATCTAATGATAACATTGCGAGAGAGGTTGGTGGTTGCCGGTTCCTTCTGAACGAGTTTTCGTCTCTGGCGTTCAGCCCATGGTATATCGGGGTATACCCGGGCCCCGCAGTCATCGCTTAGCTTATGTCACGCGAGGAGAACGTTTTCAGTCAAATTAGATTTCGAAAGCACGACCCTTGCCAACCGCGGTTTATCAGTATATGGCGCATCTGATTTCCTGGCCAACCTCGTAATGGAATTTGGGACACTTGGGTTTATGTCCGTCCTAGTACAAAGACTGGCCAAGAGCTCAAGATCATGCTGGTCCCGCAGCTGTAAGCAGCTGGCGGCACATTCCGGAAGGTTCTGAACAGTTACAGAATCTTCCCGAGCAGATAAGTTCAACCGTTTAAGAGCGACTGCGTTTGTGCTCCTGGAGAACTTTGCCGAAATTACGCTGTTATTAGCGTGGCTGTCCCGAGCAGCAACATTGGACTTCTTGGGCAGTATCGAGTGCAGAACCTCGGGATTTGGTCGCTTCTGCTTACACGCTGTTGACGGGTTGTCAGCAGAAATGGGCATGTACGTTTTTGGAGCAACCGGGATAACCTTCTTTGACGGCGCTCTCGAGGCAACTGACGCATATGATGCTGTGTCGCTAACACTTGCAATGCAAACCTTACTGGCTACAGCCCGTGACTCAGGGGATTTCACATCCACTGGTGAGATGCTAGTTTCAGAAATGGGAGGCTGCCTTGCGGTTCTACAACAACGACAAGCAAGGTGGATACAGTCTAGCTGCGTTGTTGACAAAATTTTGTAAACCTCGTTCGACATGCCTAGACACGAGGTGTGAAACAATGTGTCGCAGAGCAAACACTGCATGGCGTGATCCCTCAAGTCTACAATCTTTACGTAAGATCCACAGCTGGATCTTTTTACTATCTCTGGGGCGACTAAGCGAATAAGAATTAGTTAATTCGTAATTCTCGAAGTCTTTAGGATACGGACACATTTAAATATCAATAGAACAACGCGGAGAGAAAGTCGAACTCACAGTATTCAAACTTCGCGCGCTACACACCGGATCGATTCACAGCTTTTCCTAATATATGACTCCGGCCGAATTCCGATATCGATTTAGTATATACGACTGTTAT
>LUCH01009640.1:0-12451 GCA_013368495.1 Paragonimus heterotremus | reverse complement strand
GTTGTTCGACACGTTGCACTCAGGTTTCCTTCTGGGTGCACATTGCCGAGGATTTCGAAAATCCGCAGTCAGAGTCCTCGGCAGAATCAGCTATATAGTTGAGTTTGGGTGTGTTGAATTCACCCAAAAGTAGAAGGTGGGAGAAACGCTGTTTAAACCAGGAACGGCCTAGATCGGCTAGAATGGCTTGGTCGTCTGATGCGATGCACACTGTGGATCAGTGAAACATACTGACAAAGAGCATGTCACGATTACGAAGCTGCAGTTTGAACCAGAGTCCGCCGCAAATTTCTGGGGAGGTAAATTCCCCTGTGACAGATATTACTGGCAGATTCTGTCCTAGAACGACAGCACAGCCTCCCAAGCGTCCGCGGCAGGAGTCCGCTTGGTATCACAAATATCTGCGGAACGCCAGGTTTCTGATAAAGCAAGAATATGTGGACAAGTGTCGTCGACCAACCCTCTGATTTCTGGTATTTTGCTTAAGAGGCTCAGGCACTTGAGGGCTACTTCCTCATTTGGCTGCATGCAAGAAGAAGCAGAACAGCACAAGGAAGAGCTTGAGAAAGCAGCTCTAGTAGCGAAGGAGGTCTATAGACGGCGTCAGAGTTTCCTGCGCCCTTCTGGAGGGCAGCGGCCGTTTAATTACAGCTGGAGTTGGAGAATATCGGGACGGATACAGTCCCAGACGGAATGCAGCTTTTACTAAAACAATAGCATCTCATGTACATAGATAGCTTTTTTGAAAAAACCAGCAGAGTTCACTGGTCCTCCTTAAAACCGTTGCACTTAATGTGGCACCAGTGTAGACAAGTCTGGCACTGTATACCGTTCTGAATAGATATGCGGCAGTCGATTTGGCCACAAACACTCGATGCTTCCGATCCACCGATGTTGCTGGATCTCGTGCGTTTCAGTGTGAGCAAAGGCTGCAAGTGTCAGGTTTATAAAAAGCGGTAGACAACAGGAACAGAACGTAGAACGAGAAAATAGCTGAATAGGGCATACATCTACTGAGAAAATGAACCGCTAAATTGATACTTTGAACAATGACGATAACTGCATAAATTCTGTTGTTCAGGGCACCAGAAATAAAATGTGGAATAGATGTGGATACCGTGACCGAAGAATTTAATAAGTAGCGAAATTAGCATGTTATACGAAAAAGGATAACATTAATCGTATGTAAATGTTTGATTTACAGGTCACCAATAGAATAAGAATATGAGAAAACAATGACAGCAAAAAATTGAGCCAAATTTCCCGCTAAAGACTACTCGCTTTGGTTAGCGACACCACGAGCCAGCGATTTCTACCCTGGTTTGAGGCTGAGGGGCCTAAACCGCCCGGACCCACCCGGTTTGTCTGCTTTTGGCCTAATAGACATTGTGGCAGGTAAGCCGGACGTTCTGACTTCCATTATCCGTGTATTGACCGTGTTTGTTTATTGTCAACTATGTTAGACCCACAAGTGCCGCTTGTACTCTGTTTGCTCTCAACCCTTGTATGTGCTCAAACAGTTGTTTGAACGAGTATGGATACCAAAAAGTACCCCGCGCCCTCGAACGTACGACCTGCCTGCGTGCACGTTTGTCCTTCCGCTCTGTTACCATTTCGAATTGTTATTCGTTCGCTCTCACGTTGGCCTCGCGGTTTGACAATGTACTCTTTGTTTACTCGTTGTGTCATTCGTTACCGGCTGGCTTTGGTTCGTAGAATCCTATATATCGATGGGCCATTGCGAATGATATATTTTGGTGCACATTCGAATTCAGTATTTTTCCCCTTCATGTTACGTCTCGAGTGCGCACAGTGCACAAGTATATGTTTGTTTGGGGTTTATACCTCGTTTACTTTCACTCAATCGCTGCAGACATTAAGGAGACCGAGTCTGAATTTTCGTCTTCTGTATCACTGATCAGGTTAGCTTTTCCTGTTTTTGGGGATCTTGATCCAGAGCTGGGGTTCGCCGAGACGGAAGTAAAGTTCAGCAACCGACGCATAACAGGCGATTCGGACGAGTTCTCACAGCTTATACCACACCTTTCCTGAGGTATGTTAAATCTGGTTAGCGATGTATTACTAGGCTCAGCTACTTATCGCTGAGTGGGCTAAGCAAGCGAGTCTCAAAGATATACAGTCATCTGACAAAATGCTTCCGGAACGACTGTTCCAACGGTCACAGTTGAAAGACGAGAGGCCATCGGTCCTTCGAGAAGTGGGACATGCGGAAGATGAGTCGGGGTTGCTAGGGCCTATTCTGTAAGAGCTATGGATGCAACAACCGCCTGAATACATGTCTTAACGTCCGTTGGGCTATCTAGTGGCTCCGACCAATGCACTACATGAACGTTTTTGAAGCGCGACGCTGTCACCATTAGTTGGAGGGGTCGTTACCCCCAACATTCTCGCGGATAATCTGTTAACCACAAAGGACTCCGAAATAACAGTCCTGCGCGAGGCATCTGAATGTCGTGAGCGCAACCATCTAGAGCTAAACGTCAAGATAGATAAGCTGCGACATGAAGTGGTGGATCTTCGTGCCAGCGTTCAACGCACTAGGTCACCATCGAAAATTCCTCCGACGCGTGCTCGATCACCACCGTAATGAAGGCTAGCGATCCTCGCCTCTACCAGAAGAGGAACGGTGATAACGCCAAACGATGCTGTACGTCCTGTGAGTGCCAGTTGAGGAGGGCCTTCGCTTGACACTCGCTGGTCAGAGGTCCACACAACACCCAACCGAACAAGGTCCTCACTGCGTACGGCTGTCTACGTCCCCCTAGCCTTTGAACTATGACCCAGGGCACCTCGGGCACGTCATATCCGAGGAGAATAGTAACTTCACCGTCCTCAATTTCACTGAGTGTAATGTCCAGCAAGTGTGCCCACTTACTGGCTTCTCTCTGGATAGAACAGATAGGTCTCATTGGCAAGTCTTCAATGGAGTAAGCGCTATCGATGGTAACCGTCTCATCTCTGTCTCAGGACTTCAGACTCAGCTTGGTGCTCGTACAACACGTCGTTTTCGTCCCGTTGATCGTCGTAATGGATAGAGCCGAAGCGGTACCCGAGATACCCAGACGGTCTAAGAAGTCTTTCTTTACTAACGCGGTATCTGACCCATTGTCCGCAAACGTGTAGGTGGTAAATGTTCCAGAGGGAACCACCACTTGCATCGAGATGACACCTGAGCGTGCCTGCTTACCTGAACAACTGGTTGCACTACAAGATCCCTAATACACTGAGGTAGCCACCCCAGAGTTATTGGGCTTTAAGTGCAGCAGGCTATTATTCCAACCACTATATCCATCTACAGTGCACCTCAACATACGCTCGCGGTGGATAGCTACGTGGGAGGGCCTAAGGCAGATAAAACATCCGCATTTACGTAGAACGGTGTCCCATCCCTGCCCGGCATTTGCTGGACGGAATTCAGGGCGGAGTTCAAGCACATGAATCTGCTCACACAAGAGGTGGTTAACAGTTATCAGCCAAAAAGCTCTGAAGCGCGTGGTTCGAAAAGGGCAAGTAACTATTGCGCGAATGTAAAATTGGAAATTTCTCATTCATAAGATGTATTTTTGACACCCTTAACTCCGTATACTCTACTTACAGTCTGTCTGCGTCCGCGTCTGTCTAAAAAAGAATTCTAATATTACGAATTATGATGACCAAAACTGGTCGTAAAACAAGGTCGACTGGTGTGAAAACCACTCGTTCTAGCCCCATGGTTGATATTGATTGACCTATCGGCAAGGGCTTTAGGCCAAGTATTTACAAAGACCATTCCAAAGATGTTGCCTTCAAAGGGGGTGAAGATGGACTGGTGGTTGCCACCAATGCCCCTCTAACTAAAAACTGTTCTACCCCTCTAGAAAATGTATTGGCGGGGTTATTTAGTAAGGTATCTAAACTGGAAGCTGAGCTTGCTCAAACTAAAACATGTTATGCATTTGGTTCTGCAAAGGAGAATCTTATTTCCCTATCTTCCATCTTCCAAGTACCGGAAAGTCCCAAGATGGATAACATAGAGAGCACAAGCATGTTTCCCAACACGCTAACAACAGAAATCACAAAACAGATGTGTTGTACATATGATGCCGTCGTATTCAATGTACCAGATAAGCTTCACCTTAATGGAATTCAGATGCTACCCACGAGGATAATTAATATAGACCTGACATCATATTCCTGCATTCGTCTTCGCAGGAAGACTCAAAAGATCTGCTGTCCGCTTTTGTTCAAATTCCGGGGGGAAACGACTACGAGGCGGTTCGCCCAATGTTAAGATCTCATCAAGTCCAAAACCTCCCTTGAACTGATAAGAATTATGCGGGATAGAAAGCCACTTGAGAGGAAATGTCAAAGTCGTTTTCCGTGCAACACTGTCACCTCCAAACGTGTGACTCAGGACACATTCAAACAAATCACAATGGTGTCCGAGGATAATGATTCGGATCCAGCTGATTGTGTAGATTCGTTTTGCTGCATCACACTTGGGGGTGCCGATGGTCCTCCTGAAACCACCAACGACACAACAGAGGACGACATACTCGCTGACTTGATTAATTCCACAGTAGATCTTGACACCTCCAGCAACCTGCCTTGCGAAATGGTGGTCCCTGTCGAGGAGACAACTTGCAATCAACAGCATGTAAATAGATGTGCCCCTATTAATTCAAATGGGACGTCTAGATCTCAGCCTGTTTACACGGCAGCTGGATCAAACGATGTAAGGCTCAGACCATCTACCAGTCAGACAAATGCGGGCATTCTAACTTTAAACTTATCCCAAATTAACCCAATAACCGGCCACCAGTGGAACAATGGTTTTAGTAAACCCTCTACAATTCACGATCCTACGAGTCGCTTGTGTTTACCCCCTCCATAATGCGAGGGGAAAATTAGCATGTAAACCCGTACCTACACTCAGAGAAAAAGGCTGTATCTTTTACAAACCCTTAATCTCAGGTCTTTGCCTAACAATAGAAATCTCTTACCTGACACATTTTTAGTGTAAGAATGAACCAGAATCCCATTATTACCACCACAATCGCTTGGCAAACGATCACCACCCCTTTTTATACGAACAACCCTCATACTATGAATGCTTCCTTAAATACAACCAGTGATACCTTCACTGACGACGTACAAGTGAGTTTGACCAATCCATTTCAATCTTGCCTTCTTTTAATATATCACACCGTTCAACCCCCCCTGCCCCAGTCCACCTCCCATTATCCGCATTGCTCCACCACATTCTACTGACACTTTTCCAACATTTTCTATCATGGACTCAGACGCAGGCGACACCCCATCAGTCATCGATGCGCCCACCACAACCGCATTAGACCAAACGACGTCACCAAACCCTCTGAATCACAAGGACCCATTTGTTTTGCACACTTTTAAAGGTCAAAAGGTGATGTCAAATAAGGAAAATGCACTAAGTTTATTGCTTTTGAATGCACGCTCACTAGTCATTAAGATGCATGTTTTCAGATCTTCCATCTGCTCATATAGTCCCTGCATTATTTTGGTCACTGAAGCTTGATGTACCCCTGGGACTACAAATACACGCATGTTCCGTAAAATTCGCAGTAGAAAACGTGGCGGTGGACGTCTAATTTACCTAAAGAAGAAGTATTTGCAACCATACTTGATGGGCCACGTCTCGGTAGGATTGACGAAACATTGTGGCTGTCAAAGTCAACTGACTCCTCTAAACTACACTTAGGATGCGCCTACAGTCCACCTAACGCCACGCATGACGACATGACTAACCTTATTAACGCACTGAAGTATCTATCAACATTGCCTACGCGGTACAAAATAATTGGTGGACATTTCAATATACCCAATATCTCTTGAACCTCCTTCACAGCCCCTGCAAACCAGGCAGAGTTTTTCGCATGTCCAAATAACTGCATGGCGACAAAACGTTTCAGCGCCTACAAGACTGGACCACACTTCAGACTTCGTTTTCATAACAGATATCTCTTTTTCCACAGTATCCGTCTTAGAACAGCGTGTTCAACTGCATGTTTGACCTAAAAGCTGTAAAAATGTCAAACATCGTATGTTATCGTCGGAAAAACTTCATCGACTGGAACATGTTCACCATTCTTTTGAAATCCTTGGAGTGGAACACATTATTTCTGACCTCTAACTCTAGTACTGCAACCGAAGTATTTAGCGAATAATTCAGGTTTTGATAGATATCTTAGATCCCCGGAGAGACCAAACCGCTGTAATGTGTGTGGTAATGGCAGGATCCTCACCCCGAAGGAGAAATTTATGCTCAGAAGTCTCAAACCACGGCACCGAAAAACACATGACTTCCCCCTTATTATGCAAGTGCATAAAATGTTTGAACAAAATACTCCATCTAAATGAGAGAAAACATGCGCTTAACAGCAAAGAGAAGAGCATTGATTTGATGCAGTTATTGAAACAGGCGAATCGTACATGCGACCCCATTATCTCAATAGTTACGTTGCAGAACAAAACAACCGTAGATGATCCTGTAACGATCTACAAGGCCTAAAGTTCATATTTTGCTGCTTACTTCATCATTGAAAGATATATATTGCCTCCACCTCCCTCGGAAAAAAACAGATAGGTTCCTAAGCCACGCATCTGTTGATGCAACAAAAATACGTTTCGAGTTGGCTATTATCAAACCTCCTTATCTTCCTAGTCCAGAGGGTATACACCTTGTTGCTCTAAGACACGGATTGGATGAAATTCCTCTTCTTTTGCTTAATATTTACACATTTTCTCTATCATCAGGCTCCTTCCTTCTCCAATGTAAAATGTCTATAATTCAGCCCCATTACAAAGGTGGCTCGCGATAAGAAGTCAATAATTATCGTCCCAGTAACCATACATCAGTTTATTCTGGTGTTGGAAGGGATAATAAAATGTCGCATGGTTGAATTCTTATTATCGCACAACCTTATAAACCACTCCCAGCATGGGTTCCTCAGCGAACGTTCGTGCATAATGTGTCACCTGGAATTCTCTAATCATATTACAAAATCAGCCAATTCAGATAATGCAATTGTTGTTATAATTTTTGGATATACAAAAAGCTTTTGATCGCGTGCTTTATAAGCGCCTTCTGATCAAAGTTACATCTTTTGCTATAAGTTATCCATTGCTTAGTTGTTTTTCTTCATGGTTGGCGGCGTCCGAAACGGATTAGCCTATCTCAGCGACCGAAGCTTAAGGACGCCTGCGCCTTGAACCGTCACCTCAAGTAGGTTGCGCTCCACCACTTGCGGTTCCACTCACACACCACGTACCTGGTGTAAACCCGGAGGAATAAGATCATCGGGTGTGTGAGTGAGGCCTTTGTGTCCAACCAGCCAATGCAGGTTGGCCAACTGGATGGCCAGCATGAGAAGGAAATCCTCATCTCTCGGAAAATAAACACACAGAGAGACTACAATCACAAGATTTATACTAAGAAGAAAGATATGTAAAATTTAATACAAGAGGCATTTCAGTGTACGAGCGCATGTTAGTGCAGCCCAAAAAGGGTAAATTTTGAAAACAAACTTCGAAGCCGAGCTATGAAAAGATAAGCCAAACGATTCACCATTCAACACGCCAACGAAGCTCAAGAAAAAATGGGTAGGAGACTACAGACACTCAAATATCTGAAAAGAAGAGTGGATTAGCTACCAAACGACCATAGTCTTGGTCGATTAAATGAGTAGAATGGATATACTGATATGACGTACTTGAGCCCAACGTACCCGTAGTCCCTCCGCCGACGGTGCGCTATGAGTGCACTGGTGAACCACTGACCACAAACGGCCAGCGTACTCGCGGACGCACACATAGGAACGCCATATAGTCATGTCACCACGAACTACGGTACCGATGGTTCTCTTGCGTACCGCGCGCTTTCGCTCTCGGCCGCGCAATAACTGCTCGTTGAATTCGCGGACGCCCGTCCGAATTGTATTCTTCCAAGCGGTCTGGTTCAACGTTGTCTTCCCAACATCTAAAATCAATTTTACAACAGGAAAGACCCACATGCACAGCATCCTGGTATCTCAGTTTTGACCACCAGGAGTTCGCTCACCTGATCTCAGTTGTCCATATAGCAACTGTTTTAGAATACACTCATTGTCCATCTGACGGAAGTGACCCGGCCAACGAAGCTGACTCAACATCAGCGAGGCATCCATCCCGTTCATGCCCCTCGTTGCAGTACCTCAGTGTTCGAAACCATGTCCGACCACCGAATACCCTAGATACGTCTTAGACATTGCAAATGAAAGTGGCTCAGATAGCGCACGTTTCGCTGATACAACGTATAGTATAGACAGCACCATTGAGCAGTAGACAAAGAGCTTAATACTCGGTTTCAGGTTGTGGTTCTCCCAACCACGTCTTTCAAGGCGTCCGAAAGCACTACTGGTGTTAGCCACACGAGCTCTCAACTGGCGGTCCACGGACAGGTCGGCGGACAGACTGCTGCTCAAGTAACAGAATTATGTGCAGCTGCTGACAACATCTTTGTTGAACACCACCATTAGAACACGAAAACTGGTAGATGCAAGCACTTCGTATAGACTCATCAGTACTGATGAACACGAAATGCTTGCATCTACCAGTTTTTGTGTTCAAATGGTGTTGTTCAAACTTCTGAAGGGAATGAACTGTTTAAAACATCTCTATTGATGAGAATTTGAAGTGAAGGTGCACAGACAGCGCTTCCGCCCGGAGAAGGCCGAAAAAATATCTTACCTGTGTTGATATCCAGTCGAAACATTGATTCCGCGGTCACGAAAGCCGTGGCCAATCGCTGTAGTTCGTCCTCGCTGTGTGCGAACAACGCGCTGTCATCTGCGAACAGAGGCATGCGCATCCTTGAGGTACGTAACCGGAAGGGGGCGCTGAAACGTCGAATATTAAGTAGGTGCACGCCCTCCCGGTACTCGACGTCAACACCGTACTCTCCAGAGTCCTGAACGGCAGCTGTTAGCATAGCAGTCAAGTATACACTAAATAATTATGGAACCAGAACACAACCCTGCTTCACGCCAGTGACAACGTCAAAATCATCAGAGGCAGATCCTTACGATTGCACCTCCGCCCTCATGCCGAAATGCAACATTCTAATCAAACCGATGAACTTACCTGGACATCCAGACTTACCAAGCACCGTCCACAGCGCCTCGCGGCTCACGGAATTGGACGTCTTGGTGGAGTCGACGAAGAGGTCATACAGGGGCTGGTTGAGTTCCCGGCACTTCTCCTGAAGCTACCGGGCAGCAAACACCAAGTCGGTCCTACTCCGATTTGCCCCGAATCCGCATTGCACCTCAGGAACATTGGCCTCCAACACATCCATATTCAGTGGGTTTAGAAGGATTCTCGCAGGCACCTTGCCTGCGCAGCTCAGCAGACTGATGCCCTGGTGGCTGTCAGGGCATCGCTTTTTACTCCTATTTTTAAACAAAGGTACTATAACAGCATCCTTGAAATCCTGTGGCATCATTTCGTGCTTCCAGATGGAGTGAACCAGCTGGAGCAGTGCACGTTCCATCGCCGGCCCGCCATTCTTCAGGATTTCGCCTGGTAATCCATCTTCGCCGGTAGCCATTCCGTTGCGAAGTTGACCAATCGCTTCCTGCAATTCTAGTAAATCAAGGGCGAGAGCAGGTGAGGGTTTGATGGCCTGTCACTGCAGGCTGTTCACATTCATTCAGCCAATGGTGGCAGGGCGATTTAGTAAGCTGCCGAAGTGTTTGCGCCAGATCTTCATGATGTCCTTTGGATGGGTGTACGAACAGCCGGTGCCTACATCTACAAGTGCGTTGGCAGATTGGGTAGATGGACCGAATATCGCTTCGAGCGAATCGCAGAACTTCTTATGCAGTCGACGATCTGCAAAGCCCTGCATCCGCTTACCATCCTTCATCCACCACTTGTCCTTGATTCTGCGAATACGCCAGCCAGCTGACGGCGGATAATTCGGAACGTCGTCTTCTTAGCTTCATTGCCCGGGTCCACTGCGGAGGCAGCATACACGGTATTCTTCTCTCGTACCAGTTCGGCGATAACCACACTGTTGTCACCGAACCAGTCCGGACGTTTCTGGCGTTTGACACCAATCGTCTCGGTGGCTGCCGTCGTGATCCATTTCTTGATGAACTGCTACATACCCTCAGGGGTAGGGGAAACAGGAACGTCGTGCAGACGAGCGGCAACTGCACACCGAAAAGCAGTCTTTGTTTCGCGGTTCTCCAGTCGTTTGACATCTAACTTCTGCCGTTGTCCAGAAGATTGCGTACGTGGATAAATAATTTAGTCCTGTCCAGTCTATGGTCAATGCTACATTCAGCGCCGCGCATCACTCACGGGACACGCACTTCACGAATGTCGCGCTGTCGCATAATCACGTAATCAAGCAAATGGTGATGACCGCTTCGTGGATGGGTCCATGCCGTGATGTCGCTCGCATCCAGCTGGAATCGGGTGTTCGTGATAGCCAGCTCGTGAGTAACACACAGGTGGAACAGACGATCACCGTTCTCATTGACTGAACCAACGCCGTAGGGTCCGAGGACTCCCGGCCAAACTACCGAGTTGCGCCCGACTCGAGCGTTCAAGTCACCCATTCACCGGCACCGACCGGATTGTGGCGGACAGCTGATCATAGAACTGGTCCGTTGTATCGTCAGTGTGACACGTATTTGGACCGTAAATACTTATAAACATGGCACACTTACCTCGGGCGAGTCGCAGGCGCATAGACAGCATTCGAGGGCTGATGTCGTACGGCTCGTCTATCATCAAAGCGTTAATGCAATCAGTGACTGCAAAACAGACACCATGCTCCCGAGCACCGTCTGTCGGATAACCTATCCGGTAGAAGGTGTACCCAGCACCTGCTTCCCATAACTTACCTTGGTCCGCAAGCCTTGTCTCGCTCAAGGCTGCTACGTTGATCCCATAGCGACGCAGTTCCATCGCGACCAGTGCAGTGCGCCTTTCTGGCAGTCTGCTGGAGCTGTATCGATCCTACAGCGTGCGCACGCTCCATGCTCCCACACAGAGCGTCTTGCGTCCCCGGGCCTGTTTCAGGTTGGTCTTCGGGTTACTGAAACTTGAGTGAGCATTATCTGCTAGGGGATTAATGCTGGGGGGGGAGTATGAGGGTGAGTGATTGGCAGTAGCACATTTTCGCCCATCCACCCAGCCAATTGCAGCAAATAAGGCGACCCGGTTTATCCTGTGCGACGGCCGATGCAGTGTGAAATTTGGTTTCTGTTGTAAAGTCATGGCTTTTGTGGGTTTAGAATACTGCCAAGACGCCCACACCTAGATAGGAAAGCGATTAGGGACCTCAGCCAAAGCTATTGGTTCAAAATCCTGTACCGCAGGGCAGCAAGTGACACACACGCATCGGCATCAACCATTCAGAACAGGTTCGACAGCCACAGCTCAAGAGATTCGGCACATTCACACAGAGATACTGCTTCACAAAGAAACCAAACGCATGAACAGAGGATTCCATCAGGCAAAAAAGAAAGTAACAAACCGAACTGAAACACAACATACTCAAACCGCACACAACGGACGCATCTGCCTTCTGTCTGGCTGCTCCCCTCTGGCCATTCTGACATGCTTGAACCTGCAACGACCGAGGTCGCAGTCAGTACAGCCCGCCGGACCAAAACAGCATCTAAGTCTGACCACCACGCGAAGGCAGCAGAAAAGGCCGGGGTTTGCTCCATACCTCAAAGACCGCACACAAACAATGAAAATAAGAGACAACGGCTCAACGCCCGGAAAAGTCACCAGTGAGGTGATTCAAGGAAGCGTCCTTGGACCGTTACTGTCTCCATCATGTATACAAACGATACATGTGGAGTTATCAAGCATGAAGAACTGTTCCTATTTGTTGATTACATCAAACTTGTCAACATTTTTCCCACTGGCGATCTCAATTCTTGGTTACGAAATATACGGGGGGACTTCATGTCATTGGATTCTTGGTGTCAAACTTGGCTGATGGCATTTTCAGCCAGTTAATCTACCATCGTTGCACACGGTTGTCATATGTCACAGGACTTTATAAAGATGGCTGGTCATGATATTCCACCTGCCAACACAGTCCGCGACCGGGGTATACGGGACTCAAACTCATTCACCATCATTCTTTGGCGCGTGGTTCGAAAAAGGCCAGTTATTATTGCGTGCGTTTATATCAAATACCTGTTCAAATTAGCTCACTACTTGCTCCCTTCTGTTATTATTGATTGCTTTTAAAAGTTCCTACCACTATTTATTAAAAAAGGAACACTTTACCATAATGTCCAATACATCAGCTAGTGCCCAAAAATTGTCAGTTGCCAAGCGACCAGCTGTATGCAAAAAGCACGAAGTAACAACAAAGAGAGGCTTGAAGTCCCCAAGCTCCACG
>LUCH01009633.1:0-11914 GCA_013368495.1 Paragonimus heterotremus | reverse complement strand
GAAGTTATGTTTATTCGGATGGTAATAAGTCACTGTATTACAGTGCTATAAAAACATGCGGATCTGTCTGCTGGAATATTTGTTCATTCAACGTTAGTTTTCCAAACCGTCAATTCTGGAAGAATCTCCTGAGAGCTACAACGCGTATCAGTTTACTGATTGACCTCCCCGTTTGTGCATACGTTTGTTCCACGTGGACTGATGTTTTTGACTTTGCGAAGCTATCCACACCGCCTTGGCTGCCCACTTTTGTCGGTCAAAGTACTCTCACCGGGTCGAGAAATAATGTTGCATTGAACTACTCTACAATTCTAGCATCAAAGAGTTACAAGTTGAGTATCGTATTCACTGGCAAGGAAATAAGTGTGATATCACATTATCAACATTTGGATGAGAGATGCGGTTGTCTAACGGCATCCAGAATTTCCCCCTCTGTTCTCTCAAAATTTTGATGTTGAGGCTCTTCAGTCGATCATGGAACATTTCGTGCGTCGTCCACATCTTGCACTTCGTTGTATACTGCATCTCATGCAGTACGGGATCGTTGATTTTACGACCTTGGGTGCAATTTATCTTAGGTTGCATCGTGCTACCTGTAATACTACAAGGACATGCACCAATTTTTTCTTTGGTCTCTTTTGTAACTTCCCTTCTAGTCACCAGACTCCTGTTCAACACTACTCTGAAGGAATGCACCCTCACCTCTCTTGAGAATATTGTCACCAACACACCGGCAGTATGATTTCGGTCACGTTGTTGAGTGTGTTTGTTGATCAGCGAAGTCGAATAGAATATTACCCTGCTTCTCTCTTTCCGCTGCCTTATAGTGCTCATTTTGTTGGGTTGTTGGTGTCGCTTTGATAGGTGCAGTACAGCCGTTTGGGTGAAGTACTTTTGACAATCGTCACCACCACATCAAACAGCAATTACCATACTTAACTTCGATGTGCCGGGCCGTCTTTCCAAGGAGGTGGCCTTTATATAGAACAGTCCTACCTATTTCAGTAGTGGACATTTTGAGGATTGACAGTAAGCATCTTTACAAAGAAGTGTTCTTTAATCAGAAACATTACTGAGTCTGAGTAATAAAAACGTAACGAGACAAACTTGTGATTGTTTCAGCGAACAGTGATCTAAACAACTGACGGGTTTGTGAAATAGATGACAATAAATATGACATATAGTGAGCTAGGGAACCTTTGGTGTAGTTGGGTAGAATTGCTTGAGGGTTGTAAACTTGCAGAAGTAAGCTACGTATACTGCTGCGTTATGGAAACTCTCTTGAGGATAGCTTATCAGTCTCAAAAGACCATACTATAATTAGAGTAGTATGCGATGATAGGCAAAACACTTAATTACATTTTGAGGTGTACATAAAAGTACTCAAACTCCAAGGAGACAAATGGTCCTAATATCCTGAGGAGATATCAATAACTTCAACTGACCAGTTTAGATTTTAGGGAAGCATTTCATCAAATCTTCGCATGGATCGAAAATCCTGTGCAGTAGTGAGGTATGAGAACAGTAGTGCATGTCTTGGTGAACTAAACGGCCACAGCTTGATATGTGAAGGAACATAGTTTTTTAAGGGAGGTTCAACTGAGTTTTCATACCGTTATGAGTGTGCAACTCACAGTATTGTCTCCCACTCAGACTGAGCCTGACAATACAAAAGAAATACCGGATATAGTATAGAATATCAAAGAGCACCGTGGTTGTTGAGACTGAACGATGTTAGTCGATGAAACAATACGTGATTTCCGCTTTGTGAATGAGGTTTCAGCCAATTAGTGGTTGATTACAGATGCTGGAAAATTAGTGATCAAATGACCTGACTGCTGGACAAATTGTCCCAATAATTGATGTTTGTGACTTAGTTTTAGTAATTAGACAATTTTTTTAGTGATCTTGGGAGTTATTGACCGAAGTTTAGGAATGATACAGGTGACGATTTGCAGGTGAAGTATGGATGATTCTTTTTTTTTAGAATGGTGATACTGTGACGAGTGAGTAGGACACAAACTCGTTTATTCTGACGTTCGGTCGAATGTGTGAATTCGTTTATGGAACGTTATCAAACGTCCGTGAAAGGTGAATCACGGAAAACGTGACAGATTGAACGAGCCTTCCTTGAGCTATGGTTGTGGCGGAAAACCCCAGACAGGATGAACTGGATCTGGCAGAAGTGTATGGGGTTGTTTATATGAGAACCTCGCTTCGTTGTGATCTGTAAGTCCGGTTCATAAGCATGAACAGTGCAAAAACATGCAACTTGGGTAATAGCAATCTTGCAGTTTTGAACAACCTTTTGCTACACTATGAATACCTCTCCAGTTAGTGGTTTTTTGTTTAAAATTGAAATCAGTGTCGTTGGCACTGAAATTGCGCATCCTTCATAAATCCCGTGGGGGGGGGAGTGCTCTCCGATTCAGCTTTATGTCCAATATTTTTTCTTGTTGAAGAAAGTTTGATACATCCTCAGATTGGCTTTGTGATAACCGTGAACAGTTGTTTCAAAGCGCAAATGTTTGACGCCAGACTTCTTTTATGCTAATCTATTGATCGGGGTAGTTTAAATGAACTGGAAAGGAAGTTCATATGACATACCTAAAAGCGGACATTCTCATGGCATGGCTGTTTTGTTGCCTGGCCTGAAAGTGAGGTTATATCTGATCAGTATATTAAACTCATGAAAGTATTATACATTCGCCGATAAAACACTTTTGGTAGCCGATTACACTCGCCAGCAGTGTTATCCCTCTTAGTCGAAAGCCTTGTTATTGATGATATTCCAGTGTACTGAGGATAAGCTGTTGCATTAAACCACTCTCACTATCACTCAGTAGTAAGGCATGAGTAAGTATGCATTTGGACATTGAATTAACATGGGGGAAATACAGGAAGAAATATTGGAGTGCAGTTTGGCATGAAGTGGTTTCCTTTCCGCACATGTACTGAGCATTAGAAAACGTGACTTCCTTGAGTCAAATGAATGTGTTTGTGTTGTGGTGTTTTGAAGCGTGTTTCCCGTGTAGATTTCCCTAATAAACAATTCTTGCACCATCCGCATTCTTGGTTCACGACACCAGTAGACGTGTCAGAAAATGACTGTAGGTTTAATGGACCATTCCCAGAGAGGCTGGAGAAAATTGTATTGACTGAGCATAAGTCGACAGAACCAATTTGATTTCTTTGATTAGGAATGTTGGTCTACACCATACTTCTGGAGACTGTCAAGTCACATTGCGAAGTGAACAATATCCAAGGTCTATGTTGCAATTAGTGCAGCAGATCGTCTACCTAAGTGGATACCCGAGTACTAGTTGAGGCATGAAACAAATTATATAAGGTGTTTCAAATTTCCTACTTTTGCTAACCTATCCCATTTTCTGCAAGGAGGATTTGGGGACTCGTATGAATGGAGGATAATAATTCCGCATATATAATCCCATGTGGCTGAGACCGATCTGACTACAATATACAATGCTGGTTTTGAGGTGATTCGTTATACGAGTACTTTTGTTGTTGGGCTTGACTTATCAGACAGCTTATCCCAGTCCAGTTCACTGACACTGACGCGCTGTGTTCTATTCTCTTAGTAACAAGTCATGATAGCTACCTCCAAAAGCGAAGTACTGGTCTTGAGTCTCGTTCTTGTTATAACTCATTAGCTTCATTTATCTGTCCAGATCGTGATTTATATTCTACTTTCGCAAGAAAGAACGTGTCGACCACCGTACCTCAAACTGGGCACGATCGAGTTATCTCAATACCACTGTACATTTGTATACCATTTGTCACACATAGTCGAACATGTGAAGGGTGGTTTTGAGCGCTCAGACCGTATGGAAGCAACTTCGGCAATACAGGCATTTACTAGTTAATACAAGTATCAACGACTATCTGGTAAACTAGAAGGAGTGAACTGATGTTCATCGGTCGCACCTTTACATAGGCGAAACCAAAAGGACCCATTTGAAGAATGTTTACTCCAAGTACTGAATTACTGACGCTGTTGAGGTTAGGGGACCTTATCTAACACAGGGATTAGGAAGGAATCATAGCTGGATAAACGGCTGTTGTTCATGAAGGATCATGTGAGCTACTTTTTCAAATCTTTAGTTCACTTCGACCAAGTGGTTATTCACTCATTGCACTTCTGTAAACTGCCGTAGGTCGGAGCAGGGACACTGTAGTTTACATAAAATGTGCTCATCGGTTCTATATAGGCTGATCACTACGAACCATGTTGTTCACTATTTTTGTTCAGCAGTGTAACTAAAGGCTCAATAACACACTGTTGTAATCAGCGCTTGGTTTGTCCGAGCAAAGCAAGAAGACATATTGTAATTATGTGTTCAATTCCACTCGTTGATTCTGTTACCAGAATTTGACATTCAAACTACATCAAACCTGCTTGCCATTGTTTATGAGTAGTCGCGTTTAAGTTAAAACGGTGCTCATAGCCTGACTTGCTGTCACGATCGCGCGGATTATTGCTAGGATTAAACGAGTCATTTGCCGTTTGCTCTCCCTAAATTGTCGAGCAATCTGAGCGGTCCTTACCGACCATTGTGAAGCACCGTTCAGATGCGCAGTGTACGGTAACCAGTGTAAAGGGGTTGGCGATTGGCAGAAAGCTACGGCCAGTCACTGTCGCCAACGCGAACAGACTGGCGTATCAGCGCGGTGAGTAATCAGGAGAGCACACTGCCTTAGCACCAGATTTTGTTATAATGAGCATCAGTGCGTCACGCGTAAAAACAAAAATGCTACAAGTTGAGGCGGGCCGGCCAACAGAAAAGCCAAGGGGTCGACAACCATTGTAATTCTTCATCTTACTCATGCATCTTGTCTATAAAATAATCCATAACAACTCAGTAAACTGAAATCTGCTTTACATCACAAGTTCCGCTTTCGATTTCGTTTCGGAAGGTAGCGAGTTTTCCCAAATTTACTATACTGCCAACTGGTTGTCTCACAAGCACACGAACCCAGATTCAGGTTCCTTTCGGAAGATTGATTTTTAATACCGCTGGGATTCCTGAGGATACGACACACGTATTTGATTTCACAGTTCTTATCTGAATGAGAAAGTTGTTGATAAATATAAGTGTCATTCAACTCATGGTTTTTGGTATTGGATGCAATAGGAAATTCTTTGTCAATAAATGACTGTCGTTCAGATCATGAGCACGACACAGTTGACTCCTCACATCGGTTATCTAAGAGAGCATGGTCACTCTTATTTACGATTACTGAGGCACGCTTCTCTTTCACTCGTTTCTTTGTTTGAACGGCCTTGGCAATATTGTCAGCGCAACTTGCGTTCACCATAGCCTTTTAAATCGACTTAATATCATGATACACTAATCAGCTAACACTTACCTGCTTTAATAATCAATATGCTGGCATCCAGGATTTCATCTTAAATCCGCAGTAATCAATGTGCACGTTTGAGTATCCAACACTATTCAGTGGGACAACAGATCGGATAATCCTGACAAAGTATGTTTCCAAAATGCTGCTGTTTTCATAATCAACCACTCAAGAAAACCGCTGTTCACTAGTAAGGACATTCAGATACGACGATAAAAATGTTTACTCAATTTCTATAAGGTAGCCTAGACAAACTCTGTTGAAAACTTCTTCAACAATAACTCGTAGTTTAGTGATAAAAATACGAAATAGATAATGACCACATTGTTGTACAACCTTGCACGTGTACATAACAATCACTGTTGTTGGAGTGTTTAGCAAGTAGAAACAATGTATGAAAATTCAAGGGAAAGATGATGCGTTCGAAAAGAAAGGAGTCCTCACCGAGCTTGCCTCGGGCAGTAAAACAATTCAAACTGACAAAATTGACCGTGATTATATTTGAAATGTTATTCCACACTTAGAATAATCCTTTCCAATAAATGTACAGAACAATACAGAAAACTAGTATAATAATACCAACGCAACAGTAAAACGTTAACAAGAGAATAAAAATAGGAATGTAAAATGCAAAACAGGTTTAATTTAATTAAATACACAGAACAACATTGACCAGACTATTTTCTAGATGAATCTATCACATATTTATTGCATCGTTGAATTGCAAACACTTTTCTGATTAACAGATAACAGACCACAGTCAATAGGACGAATTTAATAAAATTCATTTTACTAGACGAAAATGAAATAGTCTAACCTTCAATAGTTAAAAGTAAGTGTGGTTGAGAGAGAGGAAGAGGGACAGTTTCCATTACAACATCCCGATAAAGTGAATAGGAGTCATAACTAGGCTGGAACCCTTTGCCTATAATATGCTCAGCGCAGGCAGAAGAGCAGCCCTTGAAGAAAATGACCTTCCTGATGTGATTGAAACGTAAAGTATTACAACTTGCTCTTAACGTTGTGTTATTCTCAATCCATTTATCAATAACATGTTAAACATGACGCCCTAACTGTTGGACGTCATTCGTACAAACTTTGGTGCGGTGATTAGAAATGATACCATATTTTACATGGAGGGAGAAGAAGGTAATTGCGCCTTGCAGCACGCGTGTATTATTAAAGCACGTTAGAAGAATCGTGCCCATTCAAACGAAAAATCTTCGTTCCAACATCTGTACATTACACACTATCTGTAGCAGTGAATTTGTTTCAGCTCTATCCGACTACACAAACTAACATCTGACCAGGAGTGGATAATTATCCGTCCCGGTCCACTGCATTACCCTAATTTCTGTCCAACTGTCTACCCCTTCAACCAATCAGAAATAGGCGAATGATTATCTCACCCCCATATTTCGGTAACACGCACTTTCTCGGTTGTTGATTGGTCCATGTCTCAATCAACTAGCCAAATCCGATTTCATGTTTGATGTTAGAAACTCGATTCGGTTATACCATGTTAGTGATCGAACGTCCTACTGTTACTGTTTTAAACCTATCAAGATGACTTCACAAACTTTATCCGTATCACAATTGTTGCAAACACTAGAGTTTGCCATAAATTCCTACCATGCATTGAACTACTTTCATCACCCCATTCAGCACTACCTTTCAGATGTGAATGTGTGCTCATCTCCACTCGTGTTCGATATGGAGCAACCGGTTGCCCAACCGCTTCAGGCGGCCGGTGACTCCTATTCCGCCCTGACAGAAGTAGATGAAAGCGGTCTCATTCAACGAGACACACCAAGGCGAAAACCATACAGCTTTCTTGTGGAGGACATTCTCAGTCCTGAATTCGGAACACAGACGAATCCATTGGAGGGATGTCTCTCAACCAGAGAATACGATCTTTCAACAAGCTTGTCTGTCGAAGAAAACAACTTGACTCTGGGGTCTCCGAAGACCGATATCGTATTTCCAGTGGATAGAATGACTGAAGTATTGTGCAACGGCAAGCGAGCGACTCGGTTAAAAACGGGTTTTACTAACGACAATTTCTCGTCAGTCAGCAAGATGCCACTACCAGCTTGGGTGTTCTGTACCAGATATTCGGATAGACCTTCATCAGGCAAGTTTTGAAAGCATCTCTGTTGTCAGTTTAATTTGGTTCACCTAAAAATTTCCCTCGCCAGAAAATTTAGTTCCAGCATGACCAGTGCAAGCTTAAAACTACTCACCACATCCAACCCTTTACCCTCTCAATGTGAGAATCAACTTCAATTCTCCTTCCAGTTTCTGAGCCTTAAGATCAACGGTCAAGATGAACGTTAACTGACGGAACATGACATAAATCACGTTTATGTGTTTGGGGAAAATGTGTGAAATGTCATAGTCTTCTCACGACCCAAATTTTATGACTTCGCAGTAACTAACTGATATGTTTCTGCTGAATTAGTCACTCAGCCTACTTCAGTCAGAAATCGTCAGACTTTCTCATTGTTACTTGACCTTGCAGTGCAAAACCAAAATGCATTATTATTTTTTCCCCTGAACTACTACCTCAGTTAACGATCATTATCATCATATTTTTCAACGTTTGTGTTTGAACTCTGTTTTTCAATGGTCCAGTCATGTCTAGTGTACGATAAATAACCGAATGGCATTGCTTAATATCCAACTTTATTCTTCACATTTAGTTTTCTAACTCGGTCTCTAGACAGTAGAGAGTTATTAGGCTTTTAGAGTATACAAGTGGAACTTGAGTGTAACCGTACCGTTTCGAACTGTTTCCAACCCGCTACAATCTCTACTACAAGACTTCAAATGCTCGCCTGTCTAACGCTGACTTGTTTCTATTATTTTTGTCTCAAAGGCATGTCGGTACTAGTATTATTGTTTACTTCAATGTACGGTTAAGCTTGACTGCATGATGATCACGCAGTCTTCAAACTAAGCTTTAATATGAGGTTAATGTATTGTATAACTTCTCCTAGGGAAGCTGTAATTACTAAAAACAGTTTGACATAACCCTTTTATAAATTGTGCAGACGACTATTTTAGTGGTCTTTACAGTGCAACGTTATTCTGCCCACAGAGCCACCCCACACCAAAATCTATCGCATTGCATTCGATTAAAACGTTCGCCGCTTAGGAGAGAAACACTTCCACCGCAAAAACATTTTTATGTTCCACAGGAGGTACAGCTCATTGAGAGGAAGTGTCGCACAACTTGTATTTCGTTCAGAATTGACTCTGACCACACAGTTGGGTAGAATGGACATTTTCATGCACCCATCGGATTCTTTTAAAGTAAACTTGGAGACAGAATGACCAGTAATCCAGAATTACGGATTAAAAGAAGGAAACAGTGAAGTGATTACATTTCTTGCTCTCTTTTTCACAACAAACATTTGTTAGCAAATGGATAACAAGATCTGTGACAAGACTGAGATAGTGAAATTATCGAACACCCCGAGCACTGGAATAATTGGTTGGAATCACTCAAAACCAAGAAAGTTTCACAGGGATTCTACTTCATATCATAGCACGCTGTTGTCCATTCCCGTGGGTTATTCAAGCATTAATTTATTGCTTACTGGAAATGTTTCCCAAACATCGTGTCGCAATGGACTCATCTCTGGCACCTGTACCATCGGACGTCTCCTAAGGGACGATGATTGAAAAAATGCGCAGGTTCATAAACACCCGCGACTGGTATCGGACATAAATTGATGATATCCTGCTAATCGTTCTCCTACCTGGTCAGGTAAGGCAACCAACAGAAATGTTCGATGCTTTACACAGATACACGAGCGCATCCCGTGTGATAGAAAACACATTTCCACTGACTTTTCTTGGTACATTTAATACGAGTTGGTTGACGGAAATTAAATACCACTCATGTATGGTAACAGTTTTTGCATTTATATGAGCCACTTGACCAGACGCTTCCGAACAACAGCATCAAACCCGAGTTTGACTGACATTTCTTTACGTATTGACCACACCCCTTCCGGATGGTTTGTTTAGTTTTTCCATCTAACACAAACAAACAAGAACCGATCATTACTTACATTCTGTAAGCCGACACAACACAAATAGCGCGTCAGATCCATATATTAACCCGAAATCCTGTATAGGGAAATAGATTTACTGACATAGTATTGCAGTATGATGAATATCCTGATAACTTCATTAGATATCTCTGGAAACTAGTTCCCAAACAAATGGACTTGCGGACTAGACCAAAACTGTATATATTTATTATTATTATTAATCTGTCGCGCACAGGTACTGCGCTATTCGAACAAGCTCGCCGCGAACTAAACTGTGCTTTCAAGCCAAACTTATGCCGTTTACCAAGTCAGTTGAACCGATTGCCTACATTTTTCGTTGTGACTGTAAATTCAAGTGTAGATTTAATGTCAGCTACCTGGGGGAAAATAGATTATTCTTACCATTCACATGGCAGAATATATAACTAACCGTCTAGATGATCAGATTTTGCAACAGCCGACGTAGTTTCTGGTTCTCAGTCGACTACTTAAATCTACGATCGCCCGTCGTTTAACTGAAAGCTACCCATTAACGATCGTTCTAATTGTTTCACTGTTTTGTTGTGTAATACAAAATCTTATCCATCAAAGCTAGTTGAAGCATCTCTCACTACGCGTCTGAATTCGAGTATGTGTAGTGAAAGCAATTTACATTCATGGTGAAGTAGCCTCGGATTTCTTCAATTTTAATCACTTGATTGTACACCCCGGTTCTTGTTTATTTCGTTGTTTTTGTTTAATTTATCGATCATGCTAAGCATTTGATAGTGCACTTATGAGAATGAAGAAAATGTGTTAGATATTGCAATTTTTGTCACTTGTGTTTCAAATTGAATCAAGAGAAGAGGATGCATATTCTGTTTTGTTATTCTCCCCTTAGAAAAAATGAATCACTGTGCGGCCTACACAATGTAGTTTTCAGGTGTCAGACAGTAGGACGTGTGAACTTTAGGTATGGTGTTCCTTGACGTTATTCAGGTGGTTAATGTTGGTGTATTATAGTTGGTAGTGGAACTGCATTTTCCGGCACTTTATTTGCACCCAGGCAACAAAAGGATGCTGGTGGGCTTCTCACACAGATGGCAATGGGATCCAAATATTTGATCTACCAAGAAAATCCACTCAATATTCACGCTGAGTAGACGATTAATACCTCAAGTATACATTCACGAGTAAGGTTGTTGAACATCAGACTTAACGATATCACTGGTCAATATTCATACTTCTGCTGTGTGTAAAATTACGTGTCAATGATAGAAATAAATAACAACAACAGCCCATATTTCTTACCGGCGTTTGTGATTCATTCATGTGTAAGCTACTTTGCTTTGCAATGTGTATTGTTACGGTAAGATGAAATATTATGTGTTCCAATAAACCAATGAGTTTCCTTTATCCATTTCATTGAGACAACAGCAAGCATGACCACAAAGATTTTTTGACTCATACTGTTGGTCCTGAGTTGCTTTCCAAATTCGACTTTGTTTGCCTTGTATTTGTGTCGTCACCGTGATCACAAACACTGCCAGAGCAGTCTGATTGAACATACACACCGTCCGATATTATTATCCGATATTATTATATATAGTATATTATATTACTTATACAATATAGTATATTGTTATATCGTATTACCCATTATATTATTGTCTATTATTTCAAACATTCTGGCTGTCGCTGGCCCTTACATTGTTAGTGATCTTAGACTTTTCCCCGCTTGTTCCGTTCAGTCAACACTGTTTTATGGTATGCATGTTGCGAATCGTTCTCAGAATGAAAAGATAGCAATTTTAATCCTCATATTAAAAAAGACGTCTAAAAATTTCAGCATCATTAAAATGTGATCCCGGCTTACTTGGTCCGACAGGTTTTCCACGACAGTGCACTTAGAAATGAAATTTTCGACAGATTTTTCTTTTTACTGATGGGCAGTAGCGGGCAGTGACCTTTTACATAAACTGAACGTCACCCGAAACTGGTCGTAGCCGTCGCATTCCCATAGACCTTCCAGTCGGCCCTTTTTGAAAAGAACCACTACAGTCGAGTTTCACTCTCGTGCATAGCCTTACAACTGCCGGGACTAGAAATCCGGCAACACTTTCATGAGGCAACTGTGTTCACCACTGCGCCATTGAACTCACATTAGGCAAGGCCGGATTATCATGTGTGGACGCTCAACAAATCTCGCTTGTGAGTACTGATCAGGTTGCCCGATGGTCTGCAGAGAGGAGACACAGTAACTGATGAATGGACAGAGAAAAGTATCGGTTGCCTCATGGAAACGTGACCGGAGTTCTACTCCCAGCTGTGGCAAAGATACGACGGGCTCTAGTGAGAGTGAAACTCCAACCCAGTATTTCTTTTCGACGGGGACCTACAGGAAAATTTATGGGAACGCGACAGCTGCGATCAGTTGTAAAGGATTTTCAAATTATATATTTTCCTATTTGCTTAAGCTCTCGAGAAGCGTACCT
>LUCH01009632.1:2065-14343 GCA_013368495.1 Paragonimus heterotremus | reverse complement strand
GTTTGCCTGATCTTTTCGTAGCCCAACTTCTGTACTTGTTTTTCAACCTTATCCTCTCTGGAATGCACTAACATGCACTCGTATACTGAAATGCTTCTTGTATTACATTTCGCATATCTTTCTTCCTAGTATAAATCTTGTCATTGCAGTCCCTCTCACTGTTTATTTTCCGAGAGACAAGGATTTCCTTTTTAATGCTGGCCATTCAGTTGGCCAACCAGCATTGGCCGGCTGGACACAAAGGCCTCACTCACACACCTACTGGTCTTATTCCTTCGGGTTTACACCGGATGCGTGGTGTGTGAGTGGAACCGGAAGTGGTTCAGCGCAAGCCACTAGCGATGATGGTTTAAAGCGCAGGCCTCCCTTGGTTTCGGTCACTGTGACAGGCCAATCTGTTTCGTATGCCGCCAACCGTGTATCCAGTGGACAAATGCTGGTTAGCCATCTGGCAAGTAACTGACAGACCCATCAAACTAATAATAATAATAATAATAATAATAATAATAATAATAATAATAATAATAATAATAATAATAATAATAATGACGCGGGGACTGCATACACTGGTTGAAAAGCGTTATAACCCTACCAGTCGTGCAGAATCAGAACACAAGACTCGACAGCGTACACTGGATTTCTGTCACTCAGTAGGTGACCAAAACGCATGTGTCGTGTTAACCATAAATATGACCAGCATGATAAACAACCAGTCAGAATGCAGAAACCTATGGATCCAGTTTAGCCAGAACACCAACGGCCGGTGAGACATATAAGCAGGCGTTAGGATAACAGTACATCGCTCATCCGCAACGATGTGAACGCGTCCGCAACAAAAAGCTGTCTTTCGTTGTTTTTTGGGAAGTGATTATTGGTTATTCAGGTCGTAAAGGCCAACTGTTCGGCAATCGAATGGAGTGTGGAAGACAAACTGGTAAGTCAAGCTTTAACTACAGTAAGTTACATGAAAGATTGTGTATTGGAAGCGGCTTGCCAATGTAATGGGCAATCCCATAATGCACAGTGCTGTTGATTCATTTCCACTATCTGGCCGAGTAGAAGGAGTAAGTTAGCCTTTGTTTGACTGTTTCAGTTATTTGGACAGAAGGGAAGTACTGTGAGAACCTTCACCATTCTTATTTGCCACTCAGAATTAGAGTATATTTTAAGATAATGATGTATTGATCTAACACTATAGCTCTGTATGAGAGATTATGTTGTTCTACGACGAGAATGTGGCTCTTGTAAGGACGACTTATTCATACTAGCCGCCTTGTTCATTTACGTTTATCCGTGTTAGATGCTGGAGTTGTGGTGTTGAGTAAACTTAAGAGGTAAGAAGGGTAATCTAGCATGCAAACCAGTTAACTGGAAAAAAAGAACAATACTCGGCACAATGTCAATCGGACGATCGATAGTGGAAGTGCCTGCACACACGAAACTTGCAGCGAATCCATTTCGAAAGTCATTCCCTTCTTCACGCCGGATACGAACAAGCTAACTGAAGCTAGTCAGCTATGTACAGTTGTTTCGTACACGAGTGTGCAGGTGCAAATCTGATCTGTGCAGGCATAGGACAAGTAACCATCCAGCCCATTGCCTTGCTGTAGAGTTCAGGTGGTTCTGAAAGACATTTAAGTAGTCCCAAAGATTAACTGTAAGTTGGCGTGTTTATATGTACGCCATGTTTGTGCCGGTTCTCACCGACTCACTACAATCAATGTGGCTAGTTTCGTCAATGAATGACTACACTCAACGTTCTTTTGCGACGGACCAGTCAGTAAACTGAGAGGGTACAGTGGGACTACCTTTGTAACGGGAACGTCTTGGCATGCACTGAAATGACCAAACTTTGCATAAATCAGAATGAACAGAATAAAGCGGATTTGTTTGAACATTAAATGACATTCGGAAGAACTGGGCGAAATAAACAGGTAACTTCTGAACGTCTGTCATTTTGATCGACGCTGTCTATATCAGCAATAACTGCCTGAACACACTGGTCGATTAAACCATGCTTGAGGTAACAAAATTTTGGCAATGTACTGAATGACCTCACAGTTGCTTCTCGTCCTGCATCATCCCAGGTTAAACTTAATGAAAGCAACGTAGGTGAAACGGAGAAATAAATTTTGTTTAAACTGTTTATCACAGTGTGCATCTTTATTCCGTCTGCATGATAGAACGTGATAACCTTCAACAAAGTATTTACAGGTATATGGCTACATTCTGGTGTTCAGTATTAGTCCGTCCACTTGATGGGGTTGGATAAAATTCGAAAGGGTATTAACTGCCGAAAAGTCCACAAAACTTCGGACTGTTAACTTCATTCATAAGCACAATGAAAACAGGCAAACGTAAGCCAGGGTTGCGTTGACACCTAGGCGACGGGTTTCTGTGTACAGCAAGCAACGAAAAAGTTACAAGGAAATTTACTTTGTGCAAAACCACGTAAAACAGAATTAAGGTGTGCATAACTCTGAAATCTTGGTTTTCTTACGGCTGCACAGTGCTGGGAAAAATGTGCAGTAGCAATCTTCTACTTTCTGAACTTGGACAGGCGGTTCGGACGTTGTCCCTGCTACCTGAGTGGTACCAGACCTGGGACAGTGAGTACATCAGTCGGACGAGCTTATAAACACATCAAGAGTTTCATTCCATTCCTTGAAGTCGTTATGAATAACTTAGGGAGTACAACTGTTGAATTTCACTTTCTGGACACATGGTCCTTCAATGGCCCCAGGGTTAATATGGCTGCCGTGGTAATGGACACCGGTATGGTTTGTATTTTTCCACATGGCAAGACCGGAATTAGGAAACTGGCGGTTATTTCATCGAATATTATTATCTGTCTATATAGGACTATTTCGTTTTGTTTTGCGCTGCCTGACAGTCTCATATCCATGGGTGGGAACAGTTTTTACTGCAACGGAAAACCGACTGCGAAAATGCAAATGTCCTGACGTGATTTAAAAAATCTATGCGGCCACTATGGATGAAAACAATCTGACGAAAGTATGGTTTCCGGAAATCTATAATCAGGTCATTACAGAGTTGAAGGATAAGTAATAAATTTTGACTGAAAAATAATAACAATTTGGAAAGCTGCTATCATTTTCTTCCTGTTTGTTTTCTCACCCACACTCTTGAAATGACTGACTATTTTAATTCACTTCCGTCCTGCCTTCTTAAACACACAACACCTAATTAAGTGTGAGAAAGTCTTTCAAACTCCTAATCCTGCCACACCCTAGAACTAGGACCACCAACCTGACAGATCGGAAGTTCACACTACGCTGCCAGGATCATACGCCATTTTAACTGGAGATAACAGTTCACGCCAAAATCTCAGCAGAACTTGAAGTTCAGTTGTACCATTTGCTGAACTTTACACTGTCAACAGGACAACATCTGCTTGCAGCGCAGTTCGGCTTAGCACATATGCGCATATACAAATAACCTCAAAGTGCACAAGCCATGTGACAATCGATTTGCCAGTTGGAGCAGGGTACAGCCGTATTAGAATAGCACAAGCGTTTGCTCCATTACCGGTGTTGATTACTGACTAGATTCTTTGAATGGGATGTTTGAAAGGCTGTTAGATTTTTGAAGACACCATTCTGATCACATTAGTTATTCGAGGGAAGGATTATGCCTGCTGTCCCTCCGAAGACTTGGTTAAAGTATGCCTGTCGCTAACATGGGTTCTTGTTTAACTGAACAAATACACCAAATGTGAAATGCAGCAAAACAGGTAATTCCTTATAAATTAAAACGTAACTCAGGTAACCGCGCCATTTAAAGTGGCTGACTCATCGGAGGTTAATCAAACTGTTGTTTAATAGATTGACGGATTGTGATAGTATGCTTCTGATCACGAGGTGAAAATACGAGCCTTTTTCCACCCCAGAATAAATCAACTTCCGGAAGTTTGCATTACACACACAAAAAATAACTATGCCTTAGTTGCATACTTTTTGCATGTTACCATTCTGTTACACCCTAAGAATAAATATTTCAAACGAAATAACTAGTGTTTATCGTTTACGAACCACTGGGACCACGTACGATTTATGACATCGACACGTACGCTTTGGCACTCGGTAGATTATTTCTTTTGATGCCTCTCTCGTGATTCCTGGTGTGTCGTAAACGTGTACTACCTGTTGGCAAACCTGAATTACCATTTCGTTCAAAACCACCACGTGTAGGCTCTAAATCACCAGTACGGCAAAATCAAGTTAAGTCACGTGTGCCACAAAAACATCCGTTGCGTCGTTCGCGTGTTTTTCATTCAAAACGATACGACTTAACCATGCATATCATTAAATTAAAATACATTGAAAAGCATTATGTATTGAACGGTTTTTGAGTAGAACAGTATACAATGAGGGATTGTAGGTCTGAAGGATAATCTGTAGCTAGAACCACATAGTTCCTTTTGTCCACACTTATGAAAAGCCACCTTTTTTTATCCGTTTATGAATCCGGCGTGGTGGCTGGATTAATATGGTCGAAAACTGGCATACCGATCAACGGCCGCCTGAAACAATCGAATTAGGATCAGTACAACACAACAATGTTATTTTCTCGAAATTTTCACGAACAGACCTGTTGACCTTGACATGAAGACTCCCATGTATGTATTATTACTTTAGTATGTAGCATATGACACCCCAACGCAGTCCAACATCAGGCAAAACGCACAACACACTCCCCAGGTCTACTCGTCACTGACGCTGTCCTTATGAATAATACATTTTAAAATAGAACACTATACCTTTAACTGATGGAATGAAAGCACTTAATCTTGCTATTTATCACGCTCGTAGTACACCGGAAAATTTTTGTTTTAAACATATGATCTCGCATCCCTAAAATTCTGTTCGTGAGAGTGCAACGACATCGATAAATTATAAATGGTGTACAATTGGTAATAAGCAGAAATTCTCTACTATGTTTCAGTAAGTGATATTCCGCCTAACAGATTTAATGGTCTAATTTAGATAGAATTCCTAGCTATGGGGTCATCAGCTGGAGTTAGCACGGCGGTTAATCCGGGGGCGACAATGCGATCTGAGCATTCCTAACAGGCGCATGTGACTGAGCGTTTGTATATGGTAATTCAGTCGTGCATAATGTGAGGTCAGTGTCAAAGTGATCAACTTGCTCGCCGCGTGAAAGTGTGATAAGAATTCTATTCCCCAACGTGGTTAGGATATGTTCTACTGATGAACTGTAACAAGATAGGAATTCAGCATAGTTCTTCATTCCGAAAGGAAGTGGTTGAACAGTAAGTGATGTTCAATTTACATAAACCTCTGATTTTTTGAATACGTCTTCGCTTCCCCAAAAGTCTGTTGATAAGTGAAAACTGTTGTAGGACCAAAACGCACACGAACGTCTACATAAGTTCAAAACAAAACAACGCTTGAACAAAAATGCCGCTATAGACAGTCGTGCATTCAACACCTAAACCAGTTTGAATGTGATTTCTTCGGGATTGTTTAACATGGAGTAGATATTTCCAGAATCACATCCATAGTACAAATAGTGAATTTCTGTATTCTTGTGAACCAATGTCGACCAAAGGTTTGACGGTGTCAAATACTCGTCGAAAAAACCGAGCCTTATGTTTTAACAAATATGCTCAAATAATAAGCCAGTCGTAAACGTTCCAGAAATGATGGTGTTTTCTAGAGCTGTTAAAGTGTTTTGTATTAGTTACTGACGTCCAGTATGTTTTACAAACATTTCTGTATAATTTCTCCTTTTGTGACCAACTACACCAACATTACTGGCATAACTTGATATGTATGTATGGAATTTAACGTGGATGCCTGGCATTTCAAACAGAGAAAAATGTGAACACAAGCTAATCCAGGCTGCCATACGGTATTAACACAAATGCCATTTTCTACTCTGCTAAACATTGGCAGGTCAGACGAGAAAAAAGTGGCATAATAACTATGTTGATTAGATCAGGAATCTTACAATGTGCACAACATAACATGCGCTTTTCGGGCCCTTGGGCAATTATTTTTGAGGTTCACATGAACTGTCTGGGTGAACTCGAATATGGACCAGTTGACAAACCGTTACTACTTAACGGTGAACAAGCTTATTGATTTTGACGGGTACATCTGCCAGTTTACGTTTTCAGCTAGAATAAATGCCACACAGCACCTTGGGTTTGAGAGACAGCAGCCGCTGAACGTTCGGCAAGAACAGTCGTTTTACACTAAGTGAAAATAGACCTGTAAAATTAAAGCAAACGGTTTGGGTTCACTCTGTGTTTCAATCAATTTATTGCATTAATTGAACAAATCCAAAACGTTTTCTAAAGCAGTACGTGACAGAAATCAAGCACTTGTTTTGTCATATTCTTTGGAACTTTTTATTTTATTTCGGTAGTAGAAGGTTTGGTGTCGTCGCTCTGTTTCAAAACAATAGTCTATGTGAAGCCGTAAAAACATTGGGAAAATTACGATTTTGAGCACAAAGTCAATTTTCAACGAGTCAGAAAATGCGTATCAAACAACCCATCAGAAGCGGCCCGAATTAGAACACTTTTTACTGCCGAGGTTATTGGAATCAGACTGCTTGATCCGATAGTATGTCATTAAAAACGGTCTGTTCAAACGCCGCACGTACCATGGCCACAAATCCACCGGATCGATGGCCAACCTGTGCGATCAATTCAATGGACAAGCGTGACGTAACGGGCCCATCAAGCCATTGCCAGATGAAACGATCAGAAAATTAATCGGCATTTTTCTGCGTATTTTTGCCTTCATCTTTGTGCCTTGGCTGACTAGGTTTCTGATCGTTTTTCCGGTTTCATAACTCAATGCTATGATACGAAGAGTTGTAAATGGGTACAAGGTTGCTTAGCAATGATAAAAAACAATTATATCCGGATTCAATAGATTAGGCTTGTTAAAAACTTCCTTAATTCGTTCGTTGGCCTTACTGCTCTGTTTAATATTAAACGGCTCGAATAAAATTTTTCCCAAATGAAACCCCACAACCAATCATACAATTAAAATCACTAACTTATAAAAGTGTGTTGATTAAGTTAGAACAAAGTACGGTCATATATCACTCAGACGTCGGTAGAGGAAATAGATTTATTTGGATGTTGGTTCATTAAACTGGGAAAAGTGGAGAGGGCCAATAAAATGTGGACGAAGGCTACATGTGTCAGATTGAGATGAAATCACAAACTGTATTCAGAGGGGGTCTTTGAAACAGACTGGTCCAGGCTAGACTCTTGCGTGTTTCCTTGATAAACCTTATTTCTTCCTCGTCCAGTGCATATTATACACTAATCCTGAGATTCTTTTCTGCGTCGCATTATATTTGGAGATCTCAACTGTAATCTCCTTCATGACTTTCTCTAATCCTCATCCGTTGTTTCATTAATTATAAATAGTTTACTTTCCTGCTTGGTTATACAATACTGTTATGTCCTGACCATCGCACTGTTTCATGTATTCCGCATGTGTTCCTTCCTATCTGTTCTTTTGCATGCACAAGATCAGAAGAATACAAGACATTCTTCCAGTCAAAGTATGCTCACATCGTTGACTTTGGTTATATGCATTTCGGTCATCTGAGAAGCAGTATAGATAAGGATGCGATAACATAATTTGTTGTTTTTTTCGTCCTCTAGGAACCCAGGCGTGAACGTTTCAAAATGTCAGGATGTCTTTTGTCAAGACGTTGACGGTAATTCATACACGAGGGATTATTCATACATCTTAACAGGTCTTCAAACCATGCCGAGGTGTTTAGAAGGTAAATGTGGCTGCAGTGATGTTCTTTTCCTCATTCGGTCCATTCACACGAACTAACACCACGAAGTATCCAGCATCCCTTTTTGTTTAAAGTTTGGAAATAATTGGAAACCGTTGGGTTCGTTTTGGCATATATTCATCATTGTGTTTTTCTTGTTAGCAGCACTGCTTTACAGTCTTGTTTGTAGATAGTTCTTCTGAAAACTATAACGTAACAAACCACCCTCTAAAGTTATTATGTGAGTACAGTGTTATTGCCTTACTTGTAACCAAGAAATCAAAGGTTATCATTTATGAGCCACTGGCAACCACCCACAGTCTAATGAAGAACGTACAAGAGCCTGCATTGGATCTGGAGGAATTTGAATGAACCTGTTCGAAAGTGACAGGTCGCTATTCATTCACCGGAACCATCGTGGCAAACTCATCACAACACCTCTAATGCATCTGTCCATACACGTTCCTTGATTAACTTGCTGAACTTGTCATGCACGAATTTAAATGAATTACTTTCCCAACGTGTTATATACAATACGCAACGTGCCCCGATGTTGGTAACCGGTTGTCAAAAGTTTCAAGATATAGTTTAGACCATAAAAGCGAATATTCGATCAGCATCCGACAGAGTGTCTGACAAGAATGTCTGATACAGCTCCTGGTAGTTGATGACAAACGCATCGTTTGACATGGTCAGCGCTTTCGACTCTCAGCAACGATGGTATCAGTGACTCCAACACAGCACCTTGTTCATTGTCTAACATGTCTGTTGGCTACTATTCAATATATTACAGTTCCCAAAATGAGTGAAGCGCTGCTTATTTATTTCCGTTT
Source organism: Paragonimus heterotremus (assembly GCA_013368495.1). NCBI lineage: Eukaryota > Metazoa > Platyhelminthes > Trematoda > Plagiorchiida > Troglotrematidae > Paragonimus > Paragonimus heterotremus. The sequence continues at coordinate 5,713 of LUCH01009632.1, read as the reverse complement.
TCCGACTGAAGTGTATTTAGTTCATAGTGAAGGTGTGTCACTTAAGTAAGCACATGATTCCATATTGTAAAACGAAATCTGAAAACGTCCACGCGGTTGCACTTATACCAGGTCAGCATCGTTCACACGCTTGAATGATTGGTTGGTAGACTTTGGTTTGGTGTATACCAGGGAATAAAACAGCTACCGAGTACAAACTGGGTTTAGTAGCTGGTTGCAAGAGCAATAAGTAAAAGTTGCTTACGGATTTTTGTATTTCTGTACTCCTCCTTCGGGTCGATGTTTTCTGACCAGATTGCTATGATCCGTCATCCTCAGGACATACCAGTTCCTGAAACGTGCTTGTTATATGTTTCTTAATGTTTTTCTAGTGTAAAAGATGTATCTTTTGTTAAAGTGGTTCTTGTACGAGAATACGTCTTGTGAGGGAAAGCACTGTAGTAATGTTTTGCCTCTAAAATACTATCCGTACATCTAATCAGTGGATCGCACTAATTTAAAAAACTCAGCAGTGAACAGTAACAAACAGCCGACTTAAATCGATTATGGATATTTATCTTTGCTCGTTCGTCAAACTTCATACCCTCAACGACTTGAGCAAATGCACTAGACGACGTACACAGAAGCAATTCGCAGAAAAGCCTGAAATAACTGAAACATTTGTTTCATGTCTCAACAGTAAACGCACATAGATGGTGGTTTAATTTATTATTCGAATGTAATCCCTTTCCGACAGATGAGAAAGGAGACAGGCTTTCCGCGTGTGAACCCGGATACAAAATCCGAAATCCAAACCACCCAAAGACAAGCCTCCTAACCGAGTCGGGTGAGCAAACGATCTTAGCGCATCATTGTAACCATAGCCAGACTAACCGCTACGGTGATGTGTGCGCGTTTTTGGTCGGGTCGCTCAGCTCCATCGTCCCAGTGTTTTGGTCAACAAGGTCACACGATCGATAACATCTGGCCGTAAACAAACGCCTCTGTGAGTATTTCAGCGTTGGAGTGGCAACGTTGAGATAGAAACCGGCATGTATGGATGGATTCAGACGGACAGAATAAAAATACTGTATTTTCCCAGCGGATTAGGCTATCACGATATCTTTTTCAGTAAACGCTGGATAATATGAAGCTGCATTTTTTAACGAACCAGAGTCAGAGATTACGAATAGACGGATTGAAAACTAACCATTTTCCCGTCGAAATGAGAGGAACATGATGTTGTTTTTAGGTTTGTCGCGTCATTTATAGACTTTGACGATAGACGTCGCTTGACCTGTCTCACTTTTGTGACCTTGTTACCGAGCCGTATGGTTTCACTTCCTATCAACATGTACTGTTTGATCGTTTTATTCACATACAGGTGCCGTGATGTAGGTGACTTCTTGCATTATCCAGATTGACGTGGACTGCTTGTTCAAAAAGCTAACCGGAATATATTGCTTTGTTATCCGGAAACCTCCATTCATTTGGAAAACACTATGCACAAACTGGACTGGATTAAATATCATGCTGAAACTATATCACATTATTAAACCACGACTAAGAGGACAGTGCACCGCTCTAGGGGAAACAACTACCGATGCTTGGATAGATGTTTTTAACTCAAGTTAGACGTCAGTGACATTTAATCGCCCCGTTCGAATACAGATGGACTTTCTGTTGAAAACTTGCTTCCTTCCGAAACGAAAACAGAGTTTGTGGAACAAAGTAGATGTAGGTTTTATTGAGCTTCTACGGATTAGTTTAACGACAAGGTGCATTAGTAAACTGAGGGATTACAAGTGGTGCCGAAGCCTCGGCCGTCCCATTGGTCGGCTCGGATCCGCTAGTGGCTCATTCTTCAACGCGTGACACAAGTAAGTAGGTTGTTTTACTCCCGGATTCGTTGGAACAAAATTCGAAGTAACGCCAGTTTGCCATCCCGATTAGTCACTGCACTGACATGCCAGTTTGTGCAAGCCCTCGACAGTGGTTGGTCGTGGCCTTCGGCAAATCATCGATTGACCTCTCATCAATGAGTTCGCCCAATCCAATCCCTTTATATTCTGCCTTTTTCCGTAGGATAGTCCACTTCTAGTACTTTTTCGATTTTGGGGAGGTACCCTGCATCCGGCATTACTCGTTTCCTCAAATGCACTCGATTCCACCGCTTCAATTTTTCTCCAGTTTCTGTTTCATCTGACCAATAACCACAACACTTCATCATCACTCCTTTTGCTTATCGCCCGGGGTTTTCTGCCTGTACTTTGTTGTCCATCTGTACTGCCTAAACGTTGCGGACCTATCTGTTGTAGTATCTGTTTCGGTTTCACGTTCGTCGTCTCAAATCATTTTGTGCTTCCGTTTCGCTCAGTGATTGGGGTTTGGGAAGCTTCGTTATCGGTAGATGCATACTTGTTCTTCTTCTCAGTATTTTCCTAGCTGAACTGTGAAACATAGTTTCACCAGTGGCATTAAGTATGGGGCATTTCCAGACAACTCTGCCAGGTGCGATGGCCGCTTTGCCATTTTGACTACCCTTTCCGACATGTCATTCGATTGACTGTAGTACGGACTGTTTGTACGATACTCGAATCCCTGTTTTTCAGTGAAAATTTTAAAATCCGTGCCAATTAATTATGGTTCGTTTTCTGAGCAGAAAATCTCACATATGTTATGGCGTGCAAAGTGGGTCCGATCGCACATGAGATGTTAAAATCGTGGAAGTCACTAGAATGTTCTAGTGTGACGAAGTTTTTCTTACCGTTCAATGCAAAGATGTCCGCATACAATATTTGGCAGGGACTTTCAGAGATATCACACATCAGTATCGTTTCCTTAGTTAGCTTTTTGTCAACATGCTGATACGACGTACAGCTCTGTATACGGAACTCGACATCTGAGGCCAACGGAAAAGCTTTTCTGCCCTACGGACACGGCTGTGTCAGGTGAACATTCTGCAACATATTCCGCTAAAACGTTCTCGGAATTGCCACTCCCCTTCCACTGAATATTTAACCGTCTTTCTGGGTAAGTTGATCACGGTCACTTAGGAAGACTATCAGTACTTCGGGCAACTTTTACTTACCGCGTAGTTGTCCAATTCCAATTGTTTCAGCTAGTCATTGTTACGCAATGTCTTGTACCGTTACTTCTTTCAGGTCTCTGATTAGGGCGGTATCCGCCACGGAGTAATTCAAACCTGCAATGATATCACAATGAAGCTCTTCGAAGGAAGAACGTTTCTCACAATCCTTGGAACGCGTGTCACCTATGTGCAACTGAATCCCCGGCTGCTAGATCAATTCGACGTATTAGTTTTGCCTTCTGATCAAAATTCTGTGTAGTCTTCTCGGCGCAGCGGATAACGGTTTCCTGTATACTGAAACTAACGGTTTTTGGTCGGTGTGACCTATCGTTTTCTGACCAAACCTATAATTGCTGAACCTTTCTAGGGCGGATATCATTGCTAATATTTCTTCCTCAGTTTGTAAATAGTTATGTTTAACTTGCTAAAGGTTCCCGCTTTGTTTTGTAGTAATAACGCCTCCAGATCAGCCAACCTCTTTCGAAGACAAACATTAGATGGTTTCACGCTGTGTGGTTTCACGTTTGTGTATACTCATTTACTTGTTCCTGTGGAACTAGTTACGTGGGTCGCACGAC
>LUCH01009631.1:5317-15593 GCA_013368495.1 Paragonimus heterotremus | reverse complement strand
GTTCTAGCTGTTAATGGACAACCTTTACGTATCCAGGCTTGTGTTCGCGGAACTGTGCAGGTAGGGAAGTGGATTTGCACGCTGACACTCCTAGTTGCTCCTAGATTACCATTTCACGTTATTTTGGGCAGTGATTATTTAGTCGCCTTATGCTCACTGACCGCTGACCTCGGGCTCTGGTTGGCCATCTTCCTCAGCCCTGTGCATAGACGCGGCCAGTCCGCCTGTTCGAGGACCTGAAAGGAAGCGGAAGGAAGTTTATGTGGTCAAACAAGATGGCGACATACTACATGCTATTACAATATCAGTTTTCGAAAATTAACCACGAGAAATTGGTTTTTAATTAATGGTCAGTTAAAACAAACACATATGAAGCCTTGGCGCAGATTTCGGTTATTTCAATTTCTGCATCAGCTACAAAGCCACTAAAATGGTTGATTGCAGGAAAATGATTTTCCCTAACACGACAGCTCGCTAACTCACGTTCTACGGCTAGCATTCATGCCAAAAATGCGTCCAGCTCCGGAAATTTGCCATTCGTTTGTAACCTAGCTAGCGATGAGGCGCACCACCGGTTGAGTGGATTTCGATTCATGTACCTTCTCACCACGACTTTCCTAATCAGCTATTCTCAGCGATGCTGTGCGACTCCAGTTCTCTAGTGTCCTGAATCATCGATGATGTCCAGTTCACGGCTTCCTTTACTGTGTTTATACTAATACTACCAAACCTCTGTTCAATGCACCCAGCTCTGTCATCCGGTTCAACGCTTAGTTTTCCGTTCGAGAGGACACTGATTCATTCAACGACAGTCAGGAATCTGTCACCACGGCGAGGGTCCGTCAATTCCGTCAAAATGGACCCCATAGTATCTGATTCGGTGGACAACTCCCTCACCGCTTGCTCAACCTGAGCACTCTCCTCATTACTGCCTGCCGCTAGATGATACTTACCCTCAGGAGATTCGTTACGTGACGGTGCATGGCCCTTCCACATTGACCACCCTCCCTAATGTAGGGTCCTATAATGCCCGTTATCACGACGCTTCTACTCCTACCTAAAGCTAGGTCACCGTTTGTCCCCAATCGTTCTATTGTCCTGTTGGGCACCTTCTTATCATCCCACAGCCCATCGCTAGCTGTGCCCTAATCACATACCATCCTTCAAATTCCACAACAGTTTTATATCGGTCTTACTTTTCACAATGTTCCTATTTGTCTCTCTGCCACTTCTGGTTGGCCTGCAGAGTACTTTGGGTTTGTGCTTCGTGGAAATATCTATAAACTCCCTATCCCCCTTTCTTAACATTTACAGTGTTATTTTTAGATAAACTCACAACCCGCCTAGTCGCTTTTTTCCGACTGCCTCCAGCTTCCATACTACCTGCGAGTTGTTTATTCTCTTTTCACATGGCTTTTCAACTTCCTGTTCCTCTGGACCACAGTCCTGCTTGATTTGTGAACTAAAAACATCAGTGACCGGGATAAAATCTGTCGCCTAGTCTTCTTTCTCAACTTCACTTGTTCTCCTGTTATTCATGGCATTCTTGAGCTTGTAGAAAATACTTGGGCAGAACCACCTGAAAAACGCGTGCTCAAAGTATGGCATAAATGCCTTGAAAACTGGCTTACCACATCTCCGCTGATGGCATTCGCAAACGTCACAGAAAATTCCTTTGCCGCTCACATCTGCCTTACACTGCTCATTTCGACATGGATGCTTTAGTGAGCCCACGACTTTGTAGGCTACAACTTTCGAGTCATTATTAGCAAAACCTGCAGTGATCGCCACGAGTACGACGGTGCTCAGCAGTGTAAGCTATATACGCAAGCAATATGTGTACTGAAGTTACATAAGCAAGCCGAAGATTAGAATTGCAAAATGCCAAAGGTTTAATCGTGCTGATAAACAGTCAGGGCTTAGGGTGCATTTGGATTAGGTTGGGAGATGATTCTCGGTAAACTCAACGGCAAACTGTTCACCATGAAATGTCTTTAATAACTGCGACAGAACCCTGTCCAAAACACGTTTTCGTCCTGTCAACACGTTGGGGTTGATGTCGAGTCTTTCACGACACTTTCAATTTCTTTTGTCTTTTGAAGTTACTCAGATACCCCAGCTTAGCTGACTATTTCTAACAAAAACTCGAGCTGAGAAATCGATCGGAGAGATATGAGTGCTTTTTATTAGCATTACCGCTCAACCTAGGCGAATTTTTTCAACGATGTTGCTGCTCCGCTTCACGTTCAAAATTCGAACCGTGTATGTGAACACGCTTGAGCGCGGTTTTGTCACTAGAGACTCATGTAATCGAAATCTAGTGGATGTATTTCATTCGGTATCTAGCAGGCGTTTCTTCGACGCGAATTAGGATCCTTGTTAATTGCCGCTGTTCTCATACTCGACATTGAAAACCTTCTATTGGTTATATCATTTACTACGACGGGTCCAGGTAATATCCACCGTACTACCCACATGCGGGCAAAAGTTGGTCCGAGAGAAACCCTACACGAAGCATTTGATCAAACTTTTGAGACAGGCTTTCCCAGTGCAAAGAAAGACGCCACGGTCGCGTCAAGTTTCGAGGTGGAAGACTGACATCCTCCTGCTAAATGCCGGCAAATCAGCTTCACTGGTATCCCATGCAAGGTACTGAAACGCTCGTTGGAACACGCCATCTTTGAGGAATCCCTGGAAAATCTCCTCTTTCGGTCACCCCGCATGGCTATCTGTGCCTGGTCATGCGTGACAAATAAGCCAACCCTCATGGATAGCTTCATGAAGGCAGAAAAAGTGATCTCATCTCACCCGCTGTTTTCTTTGGCTTTGCTGTGGGCACTCAGCCGTGTTCTACATTAACTAAGAGCCTTTAGCATCGATGGCGGGGTTTTTTCTGGAGTACCTCCTTTCTGACAACGGAATTTATAGAGTCAAAATAAAGTCAAACCATTCATTCTTCTTGTTCATTTCCGCAGGAGTTCCTCAAAGGTAGGCGTTAGGTCCTCTGATATTTCTTTCTTGCATCAGCCACCTTGCATAAGGTAATTCCAACAACGCCGTTGTATATGCCGGCGGTCTAGAAATCTGCAATGCCACTGATCGCAGTGAATTACAGACTGGTTCTGACGGGATTGGGCGTTGATCAGACGACTGGAGCCTCCCACTGAATGACAATGAGCTTGCACACAAGTCATTTAGTAGAAAGACCGACAAAGCCCCCGTGGTTTGTAGCATGCTCAGCCTACTAGACATCACGGAACCTAGTCTGGAGAAAGATCTGGACAGCTAGAGGTCGCCTGAATTATCTTCCATAAATCATCACAAGATGACGGCAAAGAAAGATTTGCTACCCTTGGAATGCCAAAACGGACATGTACTTGCTTCCCCGGCTTGCATGGGACAGCTGCTCGAGTACAACAGAAAATTCGTGTATACCGGGGTAGAGAAAAACACCAGTTTCTGAGCGTTTTCACCTGGCGGCTATGAAGCTGGCCACTGGTCCTAGGCATATGACTTATGGGTCCCCGTTAAAAATTCCTACACATCTTAATGTGGATGACTCCGCGGCGACCTAATTTTTACACACTTTTTCTGTAACATGGGACTCGTTGATCAGCACATCATCTTGGTGGCTAATGGCGGCCAACAGAGCCAAGAAAAGAGGCTTCACAAGATCCATCATCCAATCCCGTTCGATCAGTAGTTTTTTCTGTACAAATTTGTCGGTTGCCGGGGCGATCTATCCCCCGAGACCACTAGTTGCACCTTTGAGGATGGCTTTGGAATGTTGCTAAATTCTTGTCTGGTTTAAACCTCGTCGGATTTCTTTTATTCCGCTGTTATCTGAATACCTGCGATGGTCTCCAAAAGCGGCGATTCACACATTCAAGCAACGGTCTTATGTAAACACCGTAAATTGTTTGAAACGCCTTATGATCCCTGCGAAGGAGAGTGCCCTTTTTCACGCTAAAAAGTAGCGAATCCCTCTGCTGAGACCACCTTATCTAAGTCCACGAGAGACGGATCACAGAACACATAGATGTTCATGTTTTTATTCAGATCGACTTCTTCAGTGTCCACCGTGAGGGGTTCACCGTGGTTTTGCCGGAGTACTTCTGAGTGACATGTGCGTAAGTCTCTCATAAACGAGGACTTTACTCGTTCGGTCAGCACTTGATCTAACCAAGATCAATCAGTGGCGCAACGAGGTCACGAGCGTTCTAGGGTTTCAAGCCACCAGTGTTGTTGAGAGTATTGTCCGGACGGTCGTTGATTTAATTAAAACTATTAGAAGACCAAGCAATCACCCTTGCGAAGTTCCTGCGCGAATCAACGGAGAGGTGAAATTTCTAATTTGATCGTAACTGTAAACGTTCCTCTATTAAAATATGCAGCCCGGTACAGAGTCTCCTTTCGGACGCCATAAGTCCCCAGGTTGTCTGGAAGATCTTGTTGTATGCTGGAATGTAGCATCCAAGAGGATATAATTGTTTCTGGACTCTGTCAAGCTATCCATGAAAATAACCGCACTTGCTATGCATGAACGTCTTGGAGGTAATACATTCAGGGCGCATATAAAAAGGATATTCAATAAGAGAAGCACGACGATGGCGCCCAACATTTGTAGGTTGATAACAAAACTGAGAAGCCTCCGGCATTGGCATCAACTTGGCTTATTTCTGAGCATCATGGTGGAAGCCAGTCGGCAGCATCCATTTAGCCACCTTGTATAGGTGTTCTGCTCGACCGGAAGCCGCTTCCTTGAAGCTCCGCAGATGATTCTTGTTTGGATTTGTATGTGAAAACCTCAAACAGAGGATGTTCAGCATATTTTACAGTAGTGTTTGGTAACGGGTGTTTGCCGAATGCACCTCACCGGTGGGGCAGGGCGCCGTTTCAAAACTGCAACGTTTAAAACAACCTGACGCCACTCACTAAATAAGTCTGCGACAACTAGAGGTCAGTACACGTCCCTTCGTAGAGCGTCTGCGAACATGAGTGCAGGCTCTTTTTCTTCCACCCAACACATGATTAAGTATAGTTTGTTCGCGTGAGCTCTTGAACGGATCTATTGTTGTACGAATCTAGTGTGTTCACGGAGTTTCCGCTTTCAGTTAATTCGAACAGTATGGAGAGGGCTCAAGCGTTCTCAGTGTCTAAGTACACTTGCGCTTGGCGAAGAAAGATGAACTGTTGTTAAGAGTACGAAGTATTACACGCAAGAAAGTCTCTCGAGACGTGGAAGCACATAGTCTGCGTGGTGTGGAAAAAGCGTCTGCACCTTGAGCCGCTTTTCTGAGACTCGTGGAAGTTCTGGTCTACAGAATTATATTCAGGTAGAAACGAGCCGAACTAGTCTCTTGATTCGCTGAAGTAACCGTGACCGAACTTCCGAATTACGGAGTTTGGGATGATTTTTGGAGACAGTAACAGAAAAGTTCGAAGGCGACTGAGGATTAGTGGTGTTTTGAGCACCGCCTTGTCTGTCAGATGGATTTCACCCACGATGACCATATCCAGCCACGTCGGGGAGCTGACGTGCTCTGTCCTCGCTTACCATTGTGTCAATGTTGGTAAGGAAGTCGGGAAGCCACTGTCACTAACATTAATGCTAATTTTATTTCGAGTGTACTGAAATCTTCTCACGAGCTTTTTAGGCTGATTTTCTCTGAGGGTACCCTATTAGATGAGCGGAAAGAGGCTAACTTATTTCCTGCTTGTAACTCAAGTGATAAATTTTTACCTGCCAGCTGTTTGCCAAACAATCTAGCGAGTAATCTGTTCAAGATACAATATCATTTCGTCAAGCGTATAATATTAAAGCACTTTCCCATCAACAAGCTGGTTTTGGGTGTTCAACACGGGTCCGTATCAAACCGCTCATGCAAACAACAAGCTTCTTTATGGACAGTCCAATGCAGGCCGAAGGTGACTGGCTCACCTTCAACGTCATTGCACTTTATTTTGATAGGACGTCTGACCGAGTGATACATAGCCCACCTTTATATACACTAAGGGCAAGGCGTTCAGAGTGAGATCCTCCTCTGGATAGACTCGTTCCAAAGTCATCGTGCTTTCAGCGTTGAAGCGTGCTCTGTCCTTTCTGTATCGTGCGTTGCCACATCTATGGGAAAATTCTTCCCAGATGTCTCTGACACTTAACTTTTCTGTTTGGTCTCCTTGTACGTAGATCGCTTCCAATTTTACAACTTAACTGAACTTACCAGTAATTGTTGGTTTTACTCGTTTGGAAGTCGTCGCGTAGCCTGCTTGCTTCTATTTGGCGTGGTTCACCGCGGGTGATCCTTCGCTATTCTGTTTGTATTATTAGAGGGATTTACAAGGTAGGCATTTATATCCATTTTGTTGTATTTATCTAATTTTGATCAGCCAAATTGTAATTAACGTCATATTATCGTTGTTGTTAATGCCGGCCATAGTTGAGATATGTAGCCGATTGTTTCACATATTTTTTGCTTCAAAAATAACAACACAGCCGCATGGCTATGCCCTTGAGCAGTGCCATTTGGAGCTTATATCAGCGACCTTCTAGAAGTTATTACCAGTAAAAAATTTGCCGCCCGCGAATGACCTCAAAACTCGGAACCCCAGCGTTCTCACCATTCTCCAGGTTGGCCACGTTGCTCTAAAACAGTGGCCATGGCGGCTATGTCTTCAGATCAACGGCAACAATTGTGTGCACATGTATGTTTGTCTTTTGACCTCTCAGGAACGTGTTCGCTGCAAATACCGTTCGAAAAGCTGTAGAGGTGGCCGAAGTGGGCCTCGAAGAGGACGGAGTAACCCGTCTGTCGTTCAGCCTACCTTTTACTTGCCGTGTTAACGAGGCAATCAAGATAGACTATACTGTAGAAAACATGACAAAGTTGCTATCCTCCCTGTAGATAGGGATGTTTTCGAACCATTCACGGTGTCTGTTCGACCTTTACATAGGTAGGTTGACCCAGTGGTGTTCATTGGCCTCAAGGAGAAAACATTTGCGGTAGGGCGTATTCCTTGGGCTGATAAAAAACGGTGCCGGATCCCCAATAATCCACGTGGGAGTTTCGGCCACAAAGAACTTTAACCTTACCCACAAGAGTGCCAAATAATTCGAGATGACCTGATCCTCAATATCCTCCTCTTTTCGGAAAGACTTACAGGGACATCTTCCACTTTTATGGACCAAAGCGGTCTTCGAGGTCCATATCAAATCAATTATGTTCAGATGAAAGGAATTTAGGTTATCAGCTGGCTGGTATCCAGTTTCTTGCACCAACGAGCTCCAAAGATTTCGCCGCGATTTCAACAAATGGAGAAGATAAACTCCCCCTCAATAATGCCTTGACATCATTGGTGGCTTGCAGCACGCGAGCAGCAAGAATGTTTTTGGTCAGGCCATCTTCAGGACTATGAAATCAACTTCTTGAACACCAACAGTTTGAATGATGGAGGGTAGCGGCTTTGGAATTATCTTCGGTAATCGTTATATGCCCAGATAAATAAACACGATCGAGGTGAATGGTAGCATCACTATTATCTGTTTAAAGCTCCCCACGAGAGGACAGAAACCTCCTGTTCACAAGAACAGAATTACAAGGATGGAGAATTAGTTAAATGAGAAAGTCCCATGGAAGCTGTGTACGGCTGGTAATAAAAAACTGAAAATTGCAGCAAAAGTGCAAACAGCGGAAAGCAGTCGAAACTACCACCACGTTAATCGGATCGCATTCAATTTATCATCATTCCAGACTCGGAACTTACTTCAGCCAACATGTGTCAATCTTGCGCACAAAGTCGGTAACCGTGGCTGTCTAAACCACCTCCAACGGTATGTTGCATCAGCCGTTCGCAACACTAAATAAGAAAATGTTTATCTGGGTATGAATCAAAGCTTTCTTCCTCAAGACATGTAATTATTATCCTATGGGTGATAAATTTTCCTTGCAGTAAACAGCCGCTCTCTTGCTTTAGACAATCTAATCAGGATCTCAAAGACTTCCGCAAGACCTCCCCTCTTCCGTCTTCTTTCTAAAAAGAAGAGATTAAGTTGCACAAGTTTGTTGGAGTATTTCATTCCTCGAGATAGTTTCAAGAATTTCGCAACCATATGGTACACACTGTCTCCAGGCCTTTAGCATCCTTGACCGAATGAGTATAACAGGTCTGGTCATAATATTCAAGGCGAGGTTCCATTTATACAGAAACACAAGAAAGCTGAGCTTCCCTAAGGCCACTGTCTTCTTCAGTTGATAGAGTACCTCACTAACTTTACGGGTTGCATACAGACAGTGAGTTGACATCATGGAATATCCGGTAGCTTGAATTGCCAGATCCCTCATCTCAGTGACTGTACGCGTTCACTCGCCTTCCTGCCCAACTAAATCAATCCTCACTCTTGCCTCCTGTAAGCTGGCAACATTTCGTAATATTTGGCCGGAGTTCTCAGTCTACTATCCACTGGTGATTTTATTTAAGGTCGAGTTGCATCGAAGACCAGTTCGGGCGTGCTGCGAGTTTCACTTCATCTGCGAACATGTAGCCTGGACCGCTGATTCTCCCGCCAAACCATTTATATGTATGAGGAGAATCAGGGGACTCAAAGCTGACTATGGGCCCTCCGTTTGCACATAAATTTCCACTCTTCAGGAACGCTCTCAACCATGATGAAACACAGGGTGATATGTTAAACGCCTCCCATTACAACACTAAAATCATGATAAAAACAGTATATTTGCGAACGCATTTGTGCGATACACACCTAAGTGAGCGCGATCAGTGTGCCAGCCGCGGGGCGATACACATTAGTGCACACCATAAGTATGCCAGGCAATAGTACGACGCACCAATTGTGGCAATACAACACCAAAAGGCGAAATAATCAGGGAGAAAAATTTAAGTTCATGGAAAGGGAAAAAAGAGCTCATCCTAAAAATTCGTTTACAACCGGGTAGTTACACCGGGAAAATTTTGTCAGAGAGAGGGGAGATAGAAAGGCACGGACTTTCCGCCGGAAAATGAGCAGATATCTGGACAGGACTTCGTTAACTGCCCAAAGTCGACAGAATTTTGCGAACCGGGCGAGTTGCCCAAGCAGTAAGGGGTTTTGAGTTTCAGGACGTTGTGGAACGTTTTCTTGCGCTGTATATTTGTGGAATCAAGAATGAAGAGCAGAATTGCGTGAACAATGGGAGAATGTAAATGGTCGTGTGTATTGTGATATGTGACTTTCTGGCAAAGCCTTTCATGTGAAATTGGTAAAGTTGTGTAGGTTGATAGAATATATAGCATTAGGAAACAGTTGTTATCATATAACGCAAAAAATAGACCAACTGGTAGCTCTTTGTGACATTCGACTATTGCTGAATTTTGATGTAGATTCGCTCTATTGGCCAACATATAGGTTGAGTAGGATTTTTAACAACACAGAAAGTGTTGGGAGAAGGCACATTTTCCCAAAAGTTGGCCCTATATGCGTGGAAAATGGATTTCTACATTATCTCAAAATTTGAGCGCCCGCCAGAATTATCGAACGTTGGAGATATTGCGCTAACCCCTCATTGGTCCATTCGGTGGCCTAAGTCCAAGGCCACCCCAAAACTATGAATACAGTTGCTATAAACCGCTATTGTTCCTTCGGGATGGGCACCAAATGAAGCTCGTTTGAAGACCATCCTTATCCTTACTTGTTGGGGGTTCTACCTTGCGACATTTGGGTTTCGATACCTGGGCACTGATTTTCGTACTGTTTTGCAATATCGTTGCGTTCGTTCGTGATAGAGATACTGCTTGCGGTCTTGCGTTTGTTCTTGTCTTTTCTCTCCCAGGTGGAATCGTAACGGAAAGATTGCCAGATGATTTATTTGGAAGAGAAGAAACAGGAATGGAAGCCGGAGATATTTATGCGATAATGCGGTAAAAACAGGTCACGTGTATTTTGTTTGTTTTTCCAAACAGTTTTAACGTACCCAATGCCCAATGATCAATAACCACACAGCCGGTTAGCATGGCGTATGAGGTCAACGCCTGTCAGGAAGATTGGGCTTATGTATGTTGACCACAGAAACGTTTTCAGGTTCAGGTGGCGTAGTGGTAAACACGGTTGCCTCATGAACTGAATGTCCGTGGTTCAAGTCCCGGCGGTGACAATGATATGCACTACTGACGAGCTCTAATGAGAGCGAAACTCGAGGCTAGTGCTTCTTAATGATCACGCTCATCTGAGCGTGTTTTCTCACAGGTGCGTTGAGAAATATACCATTATTATTATTATTAT
>LUCH01009630.1:1658-13884 GCA_013368495.1 Paragonimus heterotremus | reverse complement strand
TGTGGTAACAGCCAGGAAAGTCTGTCTCATTTTTCAGTCATGACTTCTTATCTATTCAAACAGATGCAAACGATACAACATTGTATCTGTATTAATAATTCGCAAGTTGAGAAACGAGAAACTCAGAACAACACATCCTCATGGCCAACTCATTTCTTGGACCCAACATCCTCATATGAATAGGCGGTGCAACCTTTGTTGTCGATGTGGATATTTGTGACCGGTGCAGGATGGAAGTGACAGTCAAACTGAAGAAGGATAAATATGTTTCCAGAGAAGATGTTCAATGCATTTCTGCCTTTCTTCGTTCCTGGAACTATCATTTCTCCAAAATATCGCAATGTTCCATTGTGTTTAATAACTAAGGTTTCATACATCCATTATCAAACAAATTTCTCCGGCAAACTGGTCTCTCAAAATGTGATGTCTCAGATATTTGTTTTTGACTTCTCTGCTCTCAGACATTTGTATACCATGTATTCACGACTCCTTCATGGCATTCGATTCGTATATGTGAGGCATCTAGGATACTTATGAAGCAACTTCTGATACGCTGACCGAAATATGCACCATGCAATGCATGAATCACAATATCGAAACATGTGTCTCATTTAGGCAAGGGCATCCTATCCTGGCAAATCGTGTAAATCTCGAATCTGAGAGATGTATATTTTTCGTTAAAAATACACATCACATGATACACATCACATCTTCTCATTGTCTTATTCAACTTCGTCAACGGTTGGATATCTGTTCAGCGACAATCCACACAATATTCGTAACATGCCAAATGACGATCAAATTTGTATTCACTGTGCTCACATAGAAAACTAATTATGGCGTCAAAAAGTTTGACACATAAGAGGGACATTTGTATTTTTAATCAAAGTCAGAGCAACGACTAATGTGGCGTGTTATAGTAAAATTACAGTTGAAAGATTAGGAAAGTGACCACTTACCTACTGCCGATTGCGATGGTGTGTATCGAATGGACTGTCCACCAAAGACCGACTTTGCACCAACCAAAACTAAACCGCACATGGTGATCAACATACCGGTCCAATGAAAACATCGTAATTTTCTCTTCAAGACCACAATCTATAAGATAAGTTGCAACGATTCTCAAAGGGTTCGTCATGCATGGCCACGAAAACTTAAGTACATCCCAAAGATATTAACTTGCAGAATTATTGCGCACTTCCGCCAAAATTCTATAGCACCATTATGATTGTGACCATCATATAAGAGAAAAAAAGCATACGCCTAGTATCAAACTAACTGGAGCGAGAAGAGATGAGAGAAAGTTCCTGTATTCCCTTACTGTCATTGACATTTGGAGGGAAAAATCTTGGTGACAACAATGAAATTTGGTGACCACAGTTACGTAAGCGACATCTATCCCGTTTGTGATATGAATAGCAACAAAAACTGTTCCTTAACTTAACACAATACATCAAAAGCAAGAGCTATTTACCGATCATTCAGTAGGCCATCATTAACATTCAGTGTACAACAATAGCAATGACACAACTGCTGAACTGTGAACAAGAGCTATATATTTAATAATCGCAGAGATTACCTCACGATGTAAATGAGAACGCTATTTATAGAGGCGGAAATGAAAATTAGTCTCAGATTGTATGATTGTTGTCGTTTAAGAATGTTCCAATTTATAGTGAGTTCAAAGGACTACATGATGTCTAGGCCTGGCGCAGTGATGTCGGCTAAACATTGTAGAGTTAAAATTTATCATAAGTCAGAGATCTTGATAATCGGAAGGCTGAAATCTGTCCCAATGTTCTGAGGGGAACAGAGCACCCAAACTGAAAAGTTGTCCTACTGAATATGAGACAGGAATAGCATTTAAGAAACTTTTTCTCATGCTTCTGAACAGCGGTTACATATTTATTCTGGAAATTAAGAGTCGGCATTATTTATCCAACCTAGGTCATAGCACAATATAGTGAGAATACCTCTTCCGCAGTCCATTATATTTCCTCACTACAAATTTCAAGAAATGGACTTATCATCCTTAAAGAGACCTTCGAACTTCATAAAATATCTGTATGCAACTCATCAATTGATGCACAATTTACTTCGGGATTAGCACATGGTATTCTGATTTTTTTCTCCTCCAAATCTGGAAAGTTGAGAAACGGCAACAGCATCTGAAAACTACCGTTGCACCTGATGTTAAGTAACTCAGTCGGCAGTAGAGAGACCAGTGTTTTGACTGTAGTGACAGTTACACAAATTCTTTCTAAGTAGAAAATCAGTTTTAAGAGTGTCTGCAAATAATTTTGACAAATAAGCCATATTTTGTGTTTCATCGGAGATACAGTTTCCAGTAGCCACTTTACCATTGCAGGAAGCTGTGACACATGAATGTTTCTTTTACTTAGTTGCGAGTGGAAAACAAGCAGAGTGTATAGTGAGACAGATATGGAGAAACAGTGATTAGACACGCCTAGGAACATAACAAATTATGTAATCAGGACCACGACATTCCTAACCACAGTCACTTTTTGCTTACTACACCGACTGACTATTTCGGATCAGCATTGTGTTGCAAAAGGCCAACAACCTCGGGTTTCGGTCATAAAGCAGCACCTTGAATGAGCTAACCGGATCAACATAATGAGCTGCAGTTTTGAGACGTTTATCAATCGATGGTGTGAGAGGTTTAGCAGCTGGTTCCCCAGGTTGAAGTTGTGGCATCATCAGTCCTTTGCGTCATTTCCGGATGTGTTCGTCTACTCGCAGTGATAATCAATATTTTCTGTCTACATCACTGAAAATCCAAGTGAACTGATGCACAATATAGGAGACAATAATTTGATGAACTGTTCTAGCGATTATAGAGAACTTGTTTATAAGCAGCTTGAACAAAGCTCAAGCGTGCAACCGCATGAGTTCGAGCTAAGGCAGACTTTGGTTGTTGCACGATATGGTTTGAATTATGGTTCTCATTGAATTGGAAAAAGAATAAAGGAACATATCATTCTTTCGGGCTGTACGAGTGGGTTTATTACTCTTGTTCATCTTACAGTAAACCTGGATAAATTTCTCCGAGTAGACGTTTGCTGATGTTAATTCGATACTGGCTTAAGCAGTCGGTCCCCGCAGTACAAGCGTAAGCAGTAAACAAAGATGTGTCAGGCAGTTTCTGTGTCAGGGCCGTTCTGCCAAAGAGTACAAAGATGATCTCTGGAAATCTTCCCACTTCTTGGTGTAATTCTCTCGTGCTAGTCAATGATCCGGAGCGTGGCATTTTATATTTTGTCCTTAGTGGTAACAGTAATTAGTGGTGCATGAAACGGCAAACTCACAGATTTTACCTTGGAACTACATAATGAACTGCAATACACTAGACACCACTTCTCTCAGAACAGTGATAATCCTGCGGTAAAAATAATTTATGGTGCCTCATCTGTTGCATATAGAAAAATGTTTGTAAGTGACTGTTCGGAAATATCGGCTCATCCTTAATGTTTTTTTCTAATCGTCCAAAAAACTGGTTCCTGAACCAACCTGTTATATTCTATGAATCGAGCGCATGCAGATGAGAAAAAATTTTCCTGGGGGAGCAATCCATCGAGGCACATGCAGTTGTCAGTCACAGGCTTCATGGATTTTCGTCTTGATTTTCAGCTGTTTCGTTCACTTTTACTTCAATTGACCTGTTGCTGAGCGTAGTCGCTCTGAATAATTTCATAAGGCGGTATAAACAAACCGATATTCAGCTCCTCAATTAATGTTGACAAATTTGGACCTTCACCGGTTGCAAGGAACTTTTAAGATGTAGCACTCAGTAATATATTTTCATCGAAGGTGTACAAACCCTCAATTTTTGAGTGAAATATTAGCATTCATTGACTGCTGTGAAGGACTTCTACTAAATGCGTACGTATATTGACGTTTAGTAGAATTAATTCAGTCACATATGGCCAAAAGAAAACAGAGCCGAACCAAATGAAATCATGAGAACAACAGAGTAGCAAAGAAGGCTTGTTTTTTATGTTGGTCAGTGGGCTAGTTACGACACATTGAATAAGAAAACAGTAACCAGGATGGATAAGAAACTCAGTCGAGAGAGGTTGATGACCACATGTTTGTTAGCGGTTATATAACCACGGTTCCAAATTATATGTTTGATCGATAGTGCGCAGAGGGCAGTTAAGTTTTGCAGCAACGCATCCTGACGGTAGAAATCAAGGCTGGACGATCGGATTCCGATAGACCACGTGAACATTACTTCAAATAAATCACCGGCAATGTAAGTCTCAGGTACTGCCGTTGCCACTTTGACCGACTTTAATCACTCCGTCAATAATAAAGAGGTTTATCATATTGTTTACCAAGTGCCAAGAAATCGAACCAGAATGGTGAGGTTCGGGATGTTTACCGTTTTTAGGTCTATTAGTACCCGACTGTGTAGCTATAACCAGTGCTCTCTGAAGAAGATTGTGCGGAGTTGCAAACTCTCCTGATCCACGGTTCATTAAACTCACAATCCGAAACAAATTTTCGACGGGTAACAAAAAAACAATCCCTAATCTCTGTTGACAGAATGGTTTACTTATCCTGGAGACTGTTTTCACATTTATTGTGTTCCAATTAATATGAGAGTAAAACACAAAAAACGAGTCTTGTTCGCAACTTTGTTGTCCTCGGAATCGAATCTTCAATCACCAAGTAGAAATGTTGCAAAATGGGAACTATTCATCAACTCGCATCCGTGGGCTCAACAAGCACTCGGTGGGATGTAGAACTGGAAGTGAGCTATATCACCCAAACATGCACTTAAGATCTTAGCGTTACCATCCATTTAATTTTGTCATTGCACAGTGTCATGGATTGGTGGTTCTTTATCGGGGTCGCTGGTGACATTTAATCCCAAGGTCGCTGTCATCCTGAAGGGGAGAATCGCGCTCAGATCTAAGGTGGACTAAAACTTGTTTAACTTCACCTAAGTAAATGATCATTCGCGTACTGCTAGACTTGTGTTAAATCTGCCGACACCGACCAGAAAAGTGTTACTTATTTGTATTATCGACATTTGCCTCAATAGGCAGTGGTTCAGTTGTTGTCAAAAGTGCCCTCTACGTTCTTCTGATGAAATGTGCTAAACAGTTAATACATACTTGGATTGTATTACCCAACAAAAGCAACAACTGGGTGTCCTGTTTCGTACCTGGGAGAAACGTAAGGATAATGGTGATCGGCTGTTGTTGCTATTCGTCCCTAATGGACTCCAAACTTCGGGATTTGCATTACAGCCCGAAAGACAATAATGCGCAACAAAGAAATCAATCTTTGCAACTCAACCATGAACACAGACTGATTATGTCCCCTTCAGCGCCATTTCGCCAAGGATTGTCGTTCATTTTAGAGCGATCACCTTGATTCACATTATACAGTTGTTCACGCGCTTCTTTTTACAACTTGCTCAGGGGTAATAACTTTCGTAAATGTAAAGTGGCTTGGTCAAAACCTCATTTCACTGGGCCGAACGTATTTGCGCCAGGGATAAATTATTTGAAAAGCAGGGGGTGACA
This sequence comes from Paragonimus heterotremus, assembly GCA_013368495.1. Taxonomy (NCBI): domain Eukaryota; kingdom Metazoa; phylum Platyhelminthes; class Trematoda; order Plagiorchiida; family Troglotrematidae; genus Paragonimus; species Paragonimus heterotremus. The sequence goes on along the minus strand of LUCH01009630.1, from coordinate 8,326 downwards.
AAAATGTTTACTAACAAACGGTCACGGTGAGAAAGAAATAAAGGTTAAAACCAAGAATATACTCAGGACAGTAAGTCGTGCCATCGAGCTAAAAGGCAAGGAGAAGATATGGTAACTCTCCTGTTAACTCTAGTCGTTAGTTTCACGACTGAGGTTGAGCAATCTGGGAGTTACTCACAAGCAACTGACTGAGCGTCTGCATACTACAATTTATTTGTGCCTAACTTGAGGTCATTGGCTAAGTATTTTGAACGGTTGACTCATGAAAGCGTTGTAGGATTTCAAGTCTCAGCAATCACAGGAATATGAACGACTGGTGTGTTCTTACGTGAAAGAGCTTCGAGTGTGGTGCTTCTTTTCGTGAAGGCTGGCGAAAAATGTTAAGTGTGTGCAAAGGCTGCAATTAGTTGTGTTTTGTTTAACTTACCACTCTTTTTTATTTGGAGCTACAAAAAATAGGTGCAGATATGGAGTAGGAAATTTGAAGTGAACCGACCATTTTGCTGCAGGGTAAACAGATTTAGTCACTTCTAGGCTGTCTTTGACCTACAAGAAGTAGACAGGGGCTCAGGATTAAGCGGCCTGAACTATGACGCGGCGGAATCTAAGATCGTCTGGAAGGTTCTTTCCGAAGTCAATGCCCGCTAGTCTGTCTCTTTTGGCAGTGCTAGCCTATCCAGGGAGCACGGTAACCATGCAATTAGCACCTTATTTTAATTACTGTTGCAGGAGGTGAACATATTCAAAACAACAACGAGCTTTCGAGGAGTGCCTTAAGCAGTTCGACTGTAACGATTAATACGCTCATAATCATAGTCGGTCGATAAGCGGCTCACCTGCTTCCACTTTGAGTGTACCCTCTACAACCTCCCTTTCAGTCAAATCAAGTGAAGTAGCCAAAAGAATAATAGATCTTATGCTCCACGAGATGTGGGGTTTTAGAAAATAGCAGTGAGCAGAAATAACGGTTTTTCTATTTTAGCGAAGAACGTTTCCGAACTACTAATTTACTTGCAAGCAGTATATTTTGCTAGACTTCCAGGATCGTTTCTTCTATTACGCGCCCCATCGTTAGACTCCAAGCTGAGAAAGAGAAAAGACGTGGTGTCACCGTCTATCGGGAAAAAGAATTGGAATTAGGACACAGGGCTCAAAATGTATGAGGTGAATCGGCCGACGAGACGTCCAGCCAACCGGAAGAGACAGTCACATGTAGGTGTCGAGTCGTTAGAATCATGTTACAGTTCAGATGGCACACAGTTGTTTGTTTGCACGCCTGTAACCTGAGTGGCTGGGTGCAATAGCACAGATCAATCCAGCCAAAACTGGATTGACCTATGGATATAATGCGATTAACCTTGATTACTTCTTTAGGAGATGCCATACCCAACAGAGACATAACCAACTAAATGTGGCAGTCTTTCGTTTTGCTGACCCATATTCGCTGAAGAAAGTTGTATTCAGAATGTTCAAAACCTTGGGTGGCCACTCAGACTAATGCAGTATGCAAACTTGGCGACCATACCAATGTGGCAGCAGAGTGTGCACACACTTCGAAACGAAGTTGGGTTTAGAAACATCCAACAAAATAAAAAACGGTTGGCTAAAATTAGTCAAACTCAAAAATAATACATGCTGTACAGTTGTGGATGGTGGCAACTTGCAATGAGAAATTATGGAGTCAAGGTCACCAAACTGTTTCTAGTATTAACAATTAGGATTTTAGGCAGGAGTTTGAAGTCTTTGAAGGCGAACCATTGATGTATTATTATCGTTAAAAGCCCAAGGCGTCCATGGAAATACGAATTGTTTTTTGAAAATTTACCCACATTTTGCCATTCTTAAATCACATCATATATACATGGTCTATGTTGCCGCACTGTTCCAAATTAATGCAGCCTTCAATAACAACAAACAGATGTTCTGTATAAATGAAAACTCTGGATGGCAAAGCAGATGTAAGAACCACTTAAACTAATCCGATAGGTGCAGCTGCCACCGCTATCCGTTTCAAATGATGAAGTTGTACAATCTGTCGCGATTAGATCGGGACACAAAGTAAATACACAGCCACAGAGCGATCTGTTCTAGTTAACTAGTTCAATACCAGTCGCAGTGATTTCTAAAGTCCCGTTTGAGTTTCCGTGAATAAGTACGTCTGACTTTTTTTTTATCTAACAGATCTCTGTAGTCTAATATCGAACAGCCATTTTGAGAAAAAGTGCCACCATTCTCATTTTTGGTTCAAAAGTCATCACAAGAACAGTGCCCAATCATAGCTGCCATCGAATGAATTTACCAGTTAATTAAAATGTCCCACGTAACAATGTAGAAGGCAAACTAATGAGAATGTATTTTTAAGAAATCTAGGGTAAGGTCATCAACGTTTTAGTGGTTAGGTGAAACATGATAATTTAGAAGTCAAATAAGTTGGTTAATTTTGAACAAAGAAAAAGAGCTTAACAGTTATTCATTGTCAACTCTAGACAAACAACGCCCTTGTTAGTGAGTACCGAAGAAAGCTAAAAGAAAAATTCAAAGTTATGAAGTGACCACTTTTGACAATACAGAAGATAATGCAGTCTAAAAGCAATCGACCCGACTATCGTAATGGTTAGGAAGTTGTCTTGAACTCGACTGTTTTCTGTGTGCGTTTTTTCAGTTAACCTTGAAAGGGTCATTGGTGTTTACGTTGTAATTTTTGTCTACCACGTGTTTGATAAAAATACTTGCTATGAACTTTGTGACTACTGAAAAACTGCTGCTTGGTGCTCCTTTATACGGCTGCCAAGATATCTTGTCGAGCATCCAATTGACAATGTAATTAATAATGAGAAAAGAGCTAAGCAATCGCATTTTGGACGTCGAAAAACGTTTTTTACGCACGTACTGAAGAGCTAAAATTGCAACGCTGGGGCAGGGCGGAATTTGTGCGAATGTAAGTAGTTGATAAGAAACCTTACTGTCAAGTTACTCCTGGAGAGGAGGTGGTTTAAATAATTTGCTTGTTTTAGAGACTGTTCAAAATATACTCATATTTGTGTCACACTGTTTACAATAAACCTTTATGGGCAAACACCTCGGGCCAAAAATTGTCAATTTGAGAAAACTACCGGCAAACAACGATTTCAGAGCAAGCGATATCTGTTCTGCTTGTGAAGTAAACGATAAAGTTTCTTTTTTTAATAGCAAAGTAAAACTGAAGTTAATAGGCCGTCCCGTTGACAAACGTTTTTTTAGATGAACTGCTATGACATTTCATCTGACTCTCAGTTTACATCAAGTTCTGAAAATGAAAACCACCTCGTTATTTACACCTCTGACGTGAACTTATAAACCATCGAGCTCAATTTAACACTAGTGGCTTTGTGCGGGTTTAAAATGGTCGAAGAATTGTTGTTCACGCAAAAAAACATAGATGATTCTCGATTGAATTTATCCCCCAGTCTTGTTCACACATTTCCTTAACCACATCAATTATCACTTGACCAAGAAAAATCTTCCCATTATTACCTTGCCTTGAAACTTACAGAAGGATCCTCCAACTAGTAGATATAGGCGGACCGCCGAGTGAAGAAGTCATTACTTCAGCAGCTAAATCGTAGCCAGCACAAAAAACGTATTTATATTACGTTGTGGATTCCGGTGTCTAGATGAAACACTCCCTCTGATGTCCTCCCCAATACTTGACGTGTTTTGTTCCACATAGGTGATTGTTTTCTAAACTTAGGTAATGGTTTTCAGAACTCCCTTGCCGAACTTTAACGACTGCCACACACTTTCTAGTGGCCTTTTAAGATTGGTGACTGTCCCACCCCAAATGGTGTTTGATACGCGTGTCGTGGTTACCACGTACATCAAGACACTATGCACATTTTTGTGCGTACCGATCTAAGAGACTAAGAGGCCACCATGTGGACGTCTGCTAATTTTTTCTCACCCGCCGTCCTCAAACGGCTAGCCCATACATAATTAAGTCATAATTTTGCAGACATCAGCTTGCCGGTCTTATCTGCGTTTGCTAATTTTAATCGTTGGTTTAGTGTTTCTCATGACCCTGGACCAACACAACCCTTTTACTGCTTATTGCTACTGGGCCTCTAGTAGATGTGGATAACTGTTCTCTTGCGAATTTTTATCTCACGGACTACGTTGTTTATAGTACCGCAGTAAGCAACGTTCTGTGGTTATTGGATCTGAGTTGACTACGCGTCTCCTAATGTTTTGAAAATGATGTTGCGGTACCTTCTGTAACCAAACGCTTTGTTGTGGACACACCACATATCATCGTGGTAGATTTCACCGCAGCAAAAAACCTTGGGATCTGCATAATTGCATGTAACAGAGATTCAGGAAATCTACGCATGCTGAGGTAAAAATCAAATAATACTAACAAATATTAGGCAAAATAGCATTACGAAGTTGTTAAGTATATTTGTGAGGTATAAGTGAGACATGATACTTCATTTTGTTTTTATTAACGTAGGGACAGTGCATAAGAGCATAAACAACTTGAAATAGCTTGTTTTCACCATGTTTTATTTTTGATTGATGAATGGTGAAGAAGAGAGTTACAATCTTAGGCAAAACTGTCATGCGGCTTGACAGATGCAAGTCGCGTTGTAAGTATTGATTAAATATAAATATTCAGAGGTAAAAAGAGTGCACGAGTGTTTTACTACGAACATATTTTATTTCAGTAATCACCACTATCATCATAGGCAATGATCTCTTTTTGGTTCACACTGATACTTAACTGCCACACATCCACGAAGAAAGAAAAAGACAAACCCCGGATAAGAAGGCAGAAGAAAGACAAAAGAATGGAAAGAGGAGGGGACCTAATTACTGAAAATAGCTGCGTCTACATTCAAACTTACAACATCAACGTGTCTGCACCTTGAAAACAAACAACCTAGCTGTAGGTGATATTGAAGCGTCATTAGCAAGACAGCTTCATTATGGCTTTCACTGCTCCGGGTCATTAAGTAAACTAACGTCACAGCTCCAATATTCAAAGAGACACGGTGGACCATACATAGAGCCAGCAGAATTATGTATAAAACACCGGGTGTGAGTTCGATATATAATTATTCAGCAGAGTTCATACAAGTGGTTAAGTCCAAACGTAATAAAAAATCTGTAATATCATGAGGACAACATTTCGGTTCTTATTAAATGCACTAGATTATTCTATCTGTGTGTCATTTTGCACATTTTGTTAAGTAGAGTTAGTGGATTGATATAGCGTTAATTGCTTTTTGAGTTGTCCCCGAACTGTGTTTAATCTGACTTTTGAGTCTAGTCGAGCGTATGCAGTGATGTTCACCTGTTTGCATCGTCATTACTTGATAAGAATTTGCCAATCTACTTGCTATTGACATTAGTGTGGTTTTCCGTGACATTCTAAATTCATCACCTTAACTCGTGATGTAATTCATACAATTTCTACAACGATCACTCGTTTAACTTGTACTTTTGTGACGGGCATTGGTCAGATGTGTTAGCCTATTTGTATATCACAATTCTGCACGAACATTATGGCGCCCCCTTGTTCGCTAAACAAATTTCTCCACACAAAATGGAGAAAAACTGGAGTAAGAATCAGCAACTATAAGGAAATGAAATTATCGTTGAAGTTATTGGCAAAGAAGGATTCACTATGTTCCCGGTTTTATGTATATCACCAATCATTTTATAAAAATTTTCCTCCTTATGGCCGCATGCCTATTCGTTTAATAGAACACCATGCGGCAGACGCTATCATGCGGCGGTGATTAGTTCGGGTCATCAGGAAGTATTATTGAATATAGCATTGTGCTTAGGGTAGGCAAGAGAAACAAAAATGCTTTCAGGACGGGTTCTACTAACTGTTTATCTGGGCCAATTTGGTTCTTTGACAGACCGTTAAGACTTGTGTCACGACAAACCAACTGCTCGCCTTAAGTCCCAAAGTGTCCCAAGGGGACTCAATGGATTATATTGCTTGGGAAGGCAGCAAGGTTTGCACAAAAGCCGAAAACCCTGGTAGCACATCTAGTGTTTCTGTTTACCTTCGTTATTTCCTTCATGTAACCAATTCACTTTAGGCTGTGTTCAATGTGTGCAGTTAACTCTTAATTTTCTGAATCGCCAAGAGAATTTCAGCCGACAGGAAGCAAAAAGGCGTTCATTTACAATGTGGTTAGAATACGCACAGCATCGGCCTCTGTTAGAGTGAAAACTGCTCTCCTTTTCTAGCATATCGTCATCTCCGACGTTTCCATTGCTTTCATCATTACTACTGTGTAGGGACCAACGATCGTGTGGCTTCTCTAAGGATCCTGGCTGCAATCGTCTCTTCTCGCTTGTCTGTTCTGTACGCATGATTCTGTGTACGCCTGCAATAGGAGGCCTGATACGAACTCAGTGTCATTTTCCTTAGTCGTGCAACTAATCGCAAGCAGCGAATGCTTGCTCATTCCCTAACGACCCATTTATTATTATTTCATTCTTCAGAGTCGTTCAACTCGAACCTCTTCGAGCGTTGTTCAACGCATTCGAAGGTTCCACGCACTTTCCGCTTGGCGCGCTTTTGAGCACCGGCGAGTGAGTTGTGGCTCGTCTCATGCTTCTCTTCTTTTTTCTCGTGAGTTGGAAGGGCGTATTAAATTGTTAGTGGACGAGGG
>LUCH01009629.1:0-10915 GCA_013368495.1 Paragonimus heterotremus | reverse complement strand
GCACATCTGTTAAGTAAGGAGAATTTTCACAATGAATAGACGCTCAAAACCCCGCAACGATCGGACGACTCGCGAGAATATCAACTTTTTAACGCTTCTGAGCAGTTGACAAAGTACCGTGTTGAGGTAAGCTCAATTACTCGCCGGATTTCGGAACTTCCTGTTCTACCTTGCTCGAACTGAATCATTTTAACATTTTCGCGACTGAAGTTACATGAAACAACGGCAAAATTCTTCAAAGATGAATTTCTACGTATTTCTCAACTTAACATTGAAATATCTGAAGAGTCATCTTCCACCAAGCCTTGTAAAATGTAAAGTAATGTAATATCTCGTCCTTCGGACTGAAGCTGTGGAACGGGCAAACTATCTTTTTCCCTGGTGCGTGCGTCGAACGTTTGTGAACCGCAACGCCTTCCTCTTTCTTTCACCGACAGATTTCATGGTCGTCTTACTATATAACCACTTGCCACTTTGCACCCCATGTAACTATCTGTCCAGATCGTGCATATCCCAGCATGTCTCTTACAAATGCGTTCAGAAATGTATATTTTTTGATTACTATTGCTGTTAGTGCAGATTGCCTGTTTGAACAGTCCATGAAACGTTTCTGCCTGTCTAGTGGTTGCTTCGTTGAGATTTCTGGCACGGAACTTGTTAGGACCCATCTTGTTGTGTAATTAACCTTGAGTAACATATCCTAACGTACAGCACAAAAAGCCGAGCGGTAACGAATTGTTGCCGGATGTCCTGCGGCGGTGTGATGGGATGACAGTTCGGTGATGCGATGTTGTAGTACACTCTCAATTGCTTGGCCGCAACTAGGAAGCCAGATGAAGCTTCCCCGCCTGACACTTGCAAAGAGGGAGCCGAGGGGTTGTTCGTTCTTAGACGTCGCATATTTGTAGTGACCTGGAGATACCCCGGGTTTGCCTTCTGTACGATGTGTAAAATCATTCCTAAAATCCTAGCTCACGTTGTACATAAGACCCTAAGGATCTTTGCCTGCTGTCTGCCTGATGCATGCGATCGCGTTTGTTTGTTTGCATGCTTGTCGGCCCATGCGCGCCTTTCGCGCCATGCACCATTTCCGGCTTGCTCGCGCGCTCGGCGGTCGAATCCTTATCCTCCCTAGCTACTTCGCGTATCGGCGTCGTCTAGTGTTGATCGAGACCATTTGTAATTATCGTATAACATATTTTCGGTCTCCGCAATTATCTGTATTTTTATTTCGTGTCTGGTATTTCTGCGTGTACCCATGGAAATGTTAATTTAGTCCGCGTACGCAGTAAATATTCTCCAATAAGAAGTTTTGCTCCCGCAGACTCCCAGAATCATCTTTCCATGTGCGAGTTTGGTGTGTTCATGGACTTTCGGTCTACACCCACTGCAAACAAAGTGGAAGGCGCCTAGGTCCTCCAAGTTTCCCTTAAGCTTATGCATCGCGAGTAAATGGGAACTGTCATCAAAGAGACGACGTACTCTGCTCGGAAGGGGTAGTCTAAAAGAGAAATTGCACAGTTTGCGCGGTACACCTGGGCCATCTGCTTTCTGAATTGCCTTTTGAAAAGCATGGTAGTTCTGGTCCACCGAGTCATAATTAAAGAATAAACCTACGTAGCTTTTCAATCCGTGAAGACCAGTCTGATTGAACATTCCAACTGTGAACTTTTTAACCGGATGTTATAATCAGTAACAGATCAAAAAGAAATCAGCAGAGAGTTGTCGCTGTGTCCAAGTGGTGGCTTGATGATCACTCCGTCTCTCACTTTTGACGACCTGGTCGGGCAGACAGAATCGGGCGAGAGGAATGACTCGTTGCGGCGTTGATATGCTTTTCCACGCTCTTGGTCGTATCGGCATCGATGAGGCATTCCAGAATCCGGTTTCGCCGTCCTGATAGAAATCTGACGCCCAGTTGATCTTAGGTCCATTAAAGGTACTCTCAACAAATAGGTGGGTGAACCGTTGTGTTCCTAGGGAGTTTCACAGATCCACGAAAAATATCGTTGTTGGACGCGTCGGATGAAGGAGACCCATGGATATCCCACTAGAAGCGAACCTCGGTCATTTCATTCCGATCGAAATCACACAGCGTCACATTCATCAAAGTGCTGTAATTCACCAATAACCGTGGGTATCTAAAGGGGGATCGCAGAGCCCCCATCTCCCATAGAGCAGAGTTAACTAGGTAAACCGAATACCAAGGGACATTCTGTTCGCTGTCACCGACATCAGATGTGAACCAGGTTCTTGTGGGAACAATCATGTGGGTTCAGAGATTTACTGAACATGCTAAGACAGTTCGTATATTCGCGCCTACAAGCTACTTCCTCGTTTGACTTTGCAAAAAAGAGAAAGGAGTCTGTGAGGAAGAGCTCAAAATATAAGGCCTTGTATAAGGAGAGTTGTGGGGTTGAATTCAGTGTGTTCTGCTGAGTTGTTCAGGTGGCCTTCCCTTGCGGCTGCGGGCATGAGACCACCGGCTGCACGCACGTAAACATATTTGCAGGACGCTGGACAAGCACTATCTGTATCGCAACATGCGGCCTATCTGTTCCGGTTTTCGGGGAGATGTTTGGAATTTTCCTCACACGGAAACTTTATCTCTCTCGTCAGCTCGGACGAGATTTGACAGTTGGCAATGAGTGTTGTGCTGCAGGCAATGTGCGGGTTCGACTGTGGAACCACTGATTTCGCACTCTGACTCAGTGTATTATCCACCCTGAAGAATGGAGCATGCAAAGTAAATGCTTCAACCTGACAAGGCACGGGACGGTTTGTTCTCCTGGCTTCGCAACACAGATAATAAATTAACAACGTGATTGGAGCGGAAGTAGGTCGAGCAATAAAAGCGGTGGGGTGCATTCAGAAGTGCGAATATAAAAAATATTACACATTGTAATCACCGCGATTTTGATTGTAACAACCTAGAGCTGATTGTAGCTGTTCAGGCAGGAGTGAAGAGCACACTGGGTAATGCGGGGTTGCAGCACGGGCGTGTGAGGCCTTAAATTATTGTCTTCGTTTTCCACTGTTTCAATCTTAGCATTTTAGTCGCACACACCTTTTGCTTGGTGGATACTGAGCATACAATACGGAATGAAATCACCCATAATCTTAGAACATATCACCATGCCAAATAACATGGCAGTGCAGTGATCGATCGCGATTTTCTGTTGAATATTTCAACACGAAGGAACATAATTATGGTGGGGACACAGAAGATCTTAATTCTGTTCAGTTGTTACAAGGCCAGTTAACGAAGGTATCATCCAGAGGTAAACAGCGTTTGAAAACTGACATGACTAAGTATGGTTTGTAAGATTTTTCAGTTATGAAGGGCAGAATTGCTCATGGTGGCGGAATAACTCACTGAGCAGCGCGTAATAGACGATTCCAACAACGCCGTTTTAGACGGTCAATGTAATGGAACTGGTTTTAAGTCCCGTAGACGGTACAAAAGGCAGTCGAAGGGATTGGAATTCGCCAGGCCCATTTGGTAAGCCTACTACTAGTAATAATAATGGGATATTTCTCAACACATCTGTGAGAAACATGCTGGAATAAGCGTGATCAATATACATACTGTGACGTGGAACCCGTACCGTACACATAATTGTTAATTGTACAATACACCAATTATGGGAATAAAATAACATGACGGAGATAATAATACATGAAAATTCTAGTTTGTGAGGAAGCATTTGGCTCACTTGCTTCTAAAACGAGAGTTCTCAAAATTTTCAATGTTCCACAATAAATGTTGAGTAGTTACATCAATTTTCGCTTCACAAGGTTAACGTTAGCCTTGTATTCAAGGTCATGCCAGAAAAAAGATTTTTCCGGATGACGAAAATGAACATTTGAAGATTTTCGCCATCATTTGACGTAGACGGTTCAAGAAGAAATGTGTGGGAACTTTCGTGATGATGAAGGAAGATAGGAGGGCTCCAAGTTTTCCGGAGAAATGGACGATCTTCTGGGCTAGACTCAGTTATCTCTTCAACATCGGCGGAATTTCACAGACCTCGCGAATTGTCCAACCAGTACGGGATTCTGATTGTCCGGACGTTGTGGAATGTTGTCTCGCGTTAGAATTTATCGTGGAATCAAGAATGGATGGCGAAATTACGTGATAAGCAGAAGAACGTGAAATGATCATGTGAAGTATCACGAATAATAGAATCTGATATTTTTTTATCAAGCTTTTTATATAAAATTTATAGTTTTGTGTTAGCAGATAAAATGTCTTTAACAAACAACTGTTGCCGTATACCACGGGAAGAGATCGATTTACAGCTTTTACTAGTATATGACTACATCCGAATTCCGATGTCGACTTAGTATATACGGCCATTATGTGGAATGGAAAATATGTTTAGCAACACGGGAAGGTTGTCAGGTGATCTGTTAGGATAGAAAGGGGAACACATTTGTATGTAATCATATGAGGCGGACAGGCTGAGTTATGTATATTTTCCTAACAGTTTTAACGTGCAAAGTTATTGCATAATAGTCGAAAACTATACACAACTGGTAATCATTAAGTATGGAGTAACAGTGTACCAGAATGGTTTTATTACTACTAACAGAGTGTGTATAATGTTGCCATGTGTTGGCTACGGTTTTGTCGTTCAGTTGCAGGTTTTGGGCAGAACTATGTACGAGATCTATCATGCTAGAGAAATAGTAAGTTTCGAAATTGATAAATACCTCGAATGCCGAAGCTGATTGCTTTGAGCAGTTGAAAGTGTGTGTGGCGTTTCATCCTGTGGCATAGGTTTCCCGTCGGGTGTTTTTAGATTAGATCAGATGTTTAGATGTTGTTAGGTCCGTTTTCAAGGATATCGTCTACCGGCAGGCAGAGTTGGAAAATAGATATGACGTTCCTTAATGTCTGGAAAGTTTCTAAGCTTCGTTTGAATTGATGTATATTCATACTGGCTCTAATTGCATGTGAGAGTTTGTTCCAAATGTAAGCACATTTCACTAGGAAAAAATTTGGACGCAGTTTGCACGGAATTTAAGAGCTGTCAAAGTGGACTCTTTGCTCTTATTGTTGTATTATGAGATATGCTGAAGGCGAATCGCGAGTTTCACGGTAAATATACTGCTATAAACTAAGTTACACATTAATGTTAAGTTTAGTTTGGGACGCCGTAGCCAAAGAGGATCTAGTTCAAGCGTCTGGTAGCGCCCTGCGTAACTCAGAGAAGACGGATACACCACTAGATCTTTCGTGAATGCACGCTGGAGACTTTCCAGAACTAGCCTATCAGACTTGCGCAAGTGACTATGTATGAACGTGCAGTACTCAAGTTGGGGTTGTGCGCACAGCTTATAAAGGTGTAGTCGAACTGCAGGAAGGAAGAATGAGTGTTTAATGTATCCAATCGTTCGTCTAGTTTTAGCTACTACGAAATATATATGTTCAGCAAAATTGAATGAGTTTGAGTAACGTATACCTAGGTCGCGGACTGAGTTGGCAGTTGAAATACCATGACCATTCAGCTTAATAAAGTCCTCTGGTATATGACAACCGTGTGTGGCGATGATGGATTCATTGGCTGAGAATTCCATCAGCCAAGTTTGACACCAAGTGTTTGGTGAAATAAAATCCTACCGTATATTTTCTAAAGAAAAATTGAGATCGGCAGGAGGAAACGTGTAGACAAGCTTGATGCCATCAGCAAAGAAGAGTGGTTTGACATGCTCAATAACTTCAGGCATATGGTTTGTGTACATAGGAAGGAGTGATGGTCCCAGGACGCCTTCTTGAATCACTCCACTGATGACTGGTTTGAGCGGTGAGCTGTTACCTCCAATTTTTATATAACTGCAAGAAGTCAGCAAACGCGTCAATACAAGGCTCTTCAAGTATGAATGTGGCAACATGTTGCTTTAGGTAACCTATGGGTACCCCACCCCGCGACGATCCACAGATTTTAAATTTGTCGAGTACATTGGAATGGACTAAGAAAGTGGGCTACCATCACGCCTACATTAAAAGAAGTTGAGAAAGTAAAAATACTTCGTAATATCACGGGCTGAGCATTGTGGAGCGTGCTCAATTCCGTTTGCGAAGTGCAAGGGTGGCCTGAAGCAGGGTTTGACAATTTGCAGACAATTATTATGACGTGCACACTAATTCTCACGTGGATATAGCTTTTTAGAGAATGCCAAGAAAAATCCCATGAGAACCCCAAATTTTACCAACCTGTTGTCACGTGTGATTACTGAAGGATTCTACTGTTATATCAGCTGAACATCCTCCACGGTTGATCCCAGCTGCTTGGTTCATAGAGATCTCGCGGCCAGTCCCTTCTCGGTACAGTGCTTCTCTTCGGTAGGGATCGGTTGAAGTTGCCGAGAGTACGATTGTTGTTATCGGCTGTGAACGATTGTCAAGGTGAGCAGTTTTATTAAGCAGCATTATATTACTGCAGTTTGACTTTCGAGAAGAACAGACTTTGTGCGAGCTTTACTTAGTACGTACTGATGGTTTGCAGGGGATCTGTGAATTTACTTGCAGTAAGCTGGTTTCGCCCTTCGCTTGCTTGCTTTGTTGAAGCAGACACCTCAGGCTGATTACCCGAAATGACTGATTCACAGGCATGTTGAGAGGTAGTTGCCGTTGTATCCATTTTCTTCAGTACATTGTAAAATTCATTCAACATTTCCGATAACCTGGGAATGGTGCCGTTTTTCCTGCCGTCTCAGCTGGTGCTATTTGGTTTACAGACTATACGTGACAGGAATTATAATCTGGTGGAATAGGTTTAACATTGGTCATACTTGTCACTCATGACACTCAGTGGCATGCTGAATGTGAGTAAAATAACATAAAACCTAGACAGATAAGTTGCGTACAACAGCTGTTATGATTTGCGCTCGTTTAGCTACCCGTCTTTTCAGAGTGTCACTACCGTAGAGCTTTCAGAATCCTTTCATCTCTTGAGCAAATGCCAACTCTGGAATAATTCAACCTTTCATGAGACCGCTTGTTGCGTGGCGAGCGTCTGCGTTTGACGTATGCCGTTTTAGTATTGTTTCATGTTGGTCAAGTGGACATCGGACGGGAGGTTGTAACTGTTGAGCCTGATTAGCTTTTTAAGGGATGCTGTGTACCGCACTGTGTTTAACTCTGAGAAGCCTTATAAACCTTATTCGGTATTTCATTGCACCGAAAGATGCTGCAATACATCTCATACGCCTGCGTAGTGTATCACCGAATGTTCCACACATGTTGTGTGTGCCCATCGATTAATCAACAGTTACCTGGGCTGGCCACCTTCTCGTGTGTAAGAACTAATCGTACGTAGGTAGCGTGTACACGCACAGTGCATACCGCCTTACGATGGAGTGACTGTCATGCGCCCGTTCCTCTTGTTCACGTCGTAATAAACCGTTTCATTAATATATTATCATTGTGTTTGGCAACGGCAGTAACAACATCTCTGGATCGTTAGTTGCCACGGGGACCGGATTTTAAGTCGCGGCTCGTGGATTTGTTGATAAGTCCCGGTCTATCCTGTAGCGATTGCAGCAAATAGTAAAGTGTTTTTTGCGAGTTCACATTTTGGAAGCAGATTGTGATACCTTGATACATCGGTTCCTTGAAATTGATCCCACACATAAACCCAATGTACACCGGATGGCGGTACATCCATTTTTGGTTATGTGACCAAACAGTTGGACAACTTTTGCCTTGAGGAAGACGGTCCAAATGCCGAAGTAGATATTTGGGACACAAGTTTTACGCTGTTCAAACGGAGTTTCACGCTGACGTGTGTTTCTACTTTTTGCAAGGTGGACTCTGAGCAACTACCTGTAGTCAGTTAGACGTTATCTTTTATCAAAACATGATTTCGCACAACCAGGTGGCTGTCTAATCGTTTCATAATTCTTGGTACTATCGCATCCCAAGTTTAAAAGAAACACTTGACAATGCGCCATTGTCACTGTGCACTAAATATAAAACGGGAAACGGAAGCCTGCTAGTTTGTAGCCTACTCTATGGCCATCGAGTTGTGTGAACTCCCAGAATTATCTCATCCCATGTATACTGCTGAGGCCACTATTACTACAAGGGCCTTGTTGCAATCAGCAGAAGGTTGAATGACCCAATCCATACAGAAGGTTACTCAAAGTGGCACGAACGACTCATCATAACTTAATTAAATGCTGATCTTCAAAGGCGTAACATTCAGTATGTTTGCGAGGAGTGGCCTCGAATTACACGTACTTTGCGACGCATCTAAAACGAGATACAGCGCCGTTGTGTACGTTTGCTTTTAATCGGTAGTGGGTAGCACCCTTACGTACTGTTGTTTTTTGAAGCTGTCGTGATGCCCATTGAAATAGTTTCGATTTATAGACTCCAGCAGACCACGGTCGTATCTACCGTTCGTAGATCTCAGTGGGCACGCTTAAGGTGAAATGTTTGCTTGCTGTATTTCATTTATTAGAAAGATTCGATGGTCCTGTTGTAGTATATCAACAGTGTTGCTGCACATTTCACCATGTTCATTTTGAACAAACCGTTGTGAATCCTTGATGACACTGGCCGTATACGGCGGAAATTTGTATGATCATGTGACCAACCCCCGAGTAGAAATCCAGGAAGCATGAAGAAATTACACTATGTATGAGAATAGCTGCGTGGTTCAGAGTTCCTCGTGCAACCGCCGGATTTATGAACGAACATATTTAAGCCAAGTGAATCTGTCGAAGGCGGTGAGTTAAGAACGCTCTGTTGCAGCTGAAAATTGCGCGAACTTCAGCGAATCGCCGCCGATTTGCAACAGGTATTCTGCCTGAGGTAACCCTTGACGACCACCACCGGAATGAATCGGCTCAAACCTCAGTGGATATTGTAGAGCAGTGATAATCAACCAGGCGCAAGAAATATGAAGTGCCGGCAACTTTTGCGTCACAATCTGCCAAAGTGGATGTGCGGCTGGTAGAGATGGACGCTGTCTGTCGTGAAATGCGGATTTGTTCACTCATGGGAGACGGAAGGCATTGAATGTAAGGGGCCTACACAAACTGACTCTTGTAGCTGCCGGCCTCTTCCAGAAGGGAGGAATTGTCCTCTTCTGTTGAGGAGTATGAAAGTGTATTTTTAAAATCACATTTATCACAGTGCATTACCCGGCATATTTTGCTACCAAGAAATTTCTTTTGAGGGCAGGTCACGTTATGAAGATTCTTGGCCTTGAATCACGTTGCCAGCAACATGTGAACACACTTGGTATCGCGGCGATTGCAAAAGTGATAGGTCGGTGCATATTTTACCGGAGCCAAAATACGGTCACCACAAACGAGCTGATGGCTGTACTATTTTGGTGGTGATATGACCTTGTTAGCACTCTCTATAGGTAGGCTTGGATTATTTTGGCTTAATTCGAGTGAAGAAGTATTAGAAAATTTAAAAAAAGGTACGATTGCCTAATCAGTTGTTTAAATTCGGCAGCATTCCACTTTTGGGCGACACAGGCGATTGGCATGAACTCACTTTTATGTTGGTGATCCAGTTTGTCAGAAGAAGAAACACATCTGCTGATATTAACAAGAACAACGGCTTAAATTTCCCTGTTGGTAACGAAGAGCTCCAGTGATAGACCGGGACGGTAAACCTGACTGATGTGAACCATAGTCTACTCCAAACAGACACCACAACATTTCGGTCTGCCGTACGCTATTCGCATGAACGGAATCTGGAAGCTGCAAACCAGATCTGTTCTAGTAAGTTTGCATGTGATTGGCGTGGTGCGGGTGCCTCAAGTTAAGACACTGAAAATTACAGATTGAGTTAATGAAAATACTCATCATACGTTCAACGGCAGGCTTACTGCCTGGCGAGGCTGATTCGACCTCTTTGGCGCGGAATGAATTGTTGGCTATAGAGACGATGCCGGAATTGGACTCAAGAAAACCTGGAAGAATTAAACAGAACACGATGGATGTGGGGCCAATTAATTAACAACGGCACGTTACAATGAGTAGGTCAAGAAGGTTCTTCAGACAAATCGAGCTCCGCAGAAGTGTACAGATTGGACACACAAGCTTCACGTAAGTTTGGCTCTACTGATTCCAGGCAGTGCAACAGCAAGTTTTCATCAGTCCGGCGAATTGATATATCGCAGTGTTTCTCCAAGTCGGTCTGGGCGATCCGTATTGTTTGTCCGAAATTTAAATTAGACAGTGTAAAAAGAAATGAACGCACTGTAGTGGATCTGAACAAATGGTTCTTTACGGTGCGTCGGTCTAGAATTCTACTACATCGACTGCAGCATAGTTTGGTGGCGCGGCACAGGGCTTTTGTGCCGCTGAGGAGGCCGTCTTAGCTTCGAGTGAGAGTTCGGGTGACGTACTTTCAGAGGATAAGGAAATTGGGCGAATACCAGTTTCACGGGATTCGCCCTGAAGGTCGATCAACAGGCAAAACGATCTTTTTGGCGCAAATCCTCGACTTGTAAATATTTTAGAAAAATTTTAAATCGGAATTTCACGCAAAGTATTTACAGTAGATCAACTACAAATCAGCGGTGTTAATGGAAAAATTGGAACACATCTAATAAGTCCCGAAAGTATTAGCTTGGTGATGAAAAATGTTTCCACTATTTCCGCGAAAACAATCCGTTATTGACGTTAGCTCACTTTTCAAGTCTTATAAATGCGATCATCCTGTAGCCTGAGAGTACTTCGTTCGGCGGTGTTTTAAAGATATGGTCGAGAAGGAAATATACGACCATGCTGTGTTTGCTTTGCATTTCAACAGGAACACCAACACATTCGATAGTGAAACATGTATGGCAACATTTCCAGCTCCCTTTTCCATACGATATTCATAATATTTTTCTCTGTCTGCAAGATTTCAGGTAGATACTGGGCGATGAAACGCTGCTGT
>LUCH01009623.1:0-12237 GCA_013368495.1 Paragonimus heterotremus | reverse complement strand
TTTCATGTCTGTCTTGTTTTATATCCGTTTGTTGCTTTATACCGCATGTAATTATCTGTCATGTTCGCGCACCCTCGAGTATGTTTCTCACAAATGCGTTGGGAAAATATATATTATCATTAGCACTCTCAGCTGTGTGCGAACTGTTACTGGAAAAGATTGTGAAAGTTTCTAGTTGAGATTTGTGCACGTCTTCCAGATATTTTTAAGATTGTGTTATTTCAACTTGAAGATTCCTCCAAACAAGCCTTTATCGTTCATCACTATAGTGAATCAACGCACGGAATTGGATTACCCTTCCCGGAATTTTCAAGCAATATGTGATATCAGATGGTGTCAGGTTAACTGAAATACGTTGATTTTTATATGACTCGGAAATGGTTTGTACCATTTTACTAACACTTCAGGCCACATTCATTCCATCGGAGTTCATCAATAATTCCTGTGCAAAAAGAAACGCACTCTCGTTACCATCGCACGCAAACGTGTACTCAGTTTTTATCATTTTACCGCTCAAAGTAGCATACCATTTGCTTCATTTTGTAATGGTTAATTGCTTTGAAAAATTGTGGTCATAGTTAGTTAGCAAAAGGGAATGTTATTACCAAAAATGCCCACCAGATCAGTGTCTTCAAAAATCGCCGGTCGCAAAGCGATCAGCCTCATGCAAAAGGGCACGGTGACGACAAAGTGAGGCGGAAAATCGTCAGGCACCATGTTCAACACCTGCTTTACTGCTGCTCCTGCTATGGGGCCAAAACCTGCTGCTAAAGCAGTAGTCTCAACGGCAACTGTTGGACCTCTACAAGGACGGAAGAACACAAAATCGTGTTCAGTTTCTTTTACCGACGTATTCGCAAACCGGGTTAGAAAGTTAAAGGACTTAGGAGTTGGAATGGCAAAAATACACGATAAGTATTAAAAGTTTACCAAAATTCGCACCAGCTGAATCCGACAGTTAGCGTTTCAAGTGCCTCGAATAAAATCCATCCTGAAACTGCTACTTCCAGCCCGGTGTCTCAAAATTGCCCCACAACTGGTCCGTAAGCGTTACAGACAATTATAGGGGAAAGAGTGGGCTTGAATGTTACAGTATCTTCGAAAGAAATTCGCTGTTATTTGACAAAACTTCATTCTGGAAAATGTTTAAATAATTCACCTTTGGCGAAAGGGGACGGAAATTTCAAAAATCTGGCGAAGAATTGAGCAAACTCCAGTGCGAGAAACGTCAAAAAGTTGAAAATCTCGTTAATCGCTCGGCCAATGTGAGGTTTCGGGCGGCCATTCATCGCCAAACTTTTCTTTGCATAACAGATGCTCGTGGGAATAAGAAAAAGAGCGCAATGTCTTTGGTTAAATGGGAAAATGTGAGGTAATCATATGTAATATTAGGATTAATGTAAAAGTCATATTTTTTAGAATGAGCTTCACGCGATATTGATATTTTCGTTTTGACTAATAAATATATAATATTGTCAAGTAATCGTTATAATAGTCTGCGGTTGTTGGGTAACCACTCATGTTGCACTACCGACTCGATTCGGGAAACGTACACATTATACAGCGAATCCTGAACGTTGCGATGGAATTTAGCAAGTGAACGTCGTCCGGTTCAACAAATGGTGGAACGACTGACTAACACCTCAGAAAGCCACTAAGGATTTAATAAATACATTGATGTCTCTTACGTCAGCGTTACCGTGGTGTTGATCAGACATAATCACAAGATCGGCGAAGCGAGTAAACTACAGACACGGCCGAAGGGGTGCAAATTTGATGAAAGCGCGCGTAAATAACCGGAGTGGTTAAAGTTTGGCTAAACAAATAACTCGTTTATACACACAATGACTACTTCCTCATTTTCAATGCAATCAGTTTGTGCTATGTACTTCATGTATTATATAAATATACAGTATGCTGGCACACAGGCGATTACATGCAGTTTCACCAACCAACAAACTATTGGTCGAAAAATCCATCCCTAACTTACTTCTAAACCACCTTAATCTACTCTTAACTGAATCCCTAAATGGTGCTAGCAGGGCCATGATTGATTCATGACCACCTTAAGAGTGACTCATGAATATAACAACTGAACACTTCTTGGTCATTCACGAGTCGGCCGACGGGGAAATTTTTCTTAGCATTTATTTCGTTGCAAGCGGTTGTCGGCTAACATTCTGAAGGACCTGAATAACGAGCATGTCTTATTTTCAAGCGAATCCCCGACGAACTCATGCCTTCGCGCAGCGGTTACGATGGATTTGTGAGATTTTAAAACAAACGGTTTTGAGCAATAAACCTGTGATGAGTGAGCAGGAACTGTACACCAATTTCAAGGATTGAGAAAGCTTCCCGTAATTTTAACTTCCGCCCTTTCTCTGGTCACTTTGGTCTTCACGTTCTTCATTCATCGATGGACAGTTCAACTTCTGCGTGACATTCCGATCCTAACTGAAAATGGAATATCTCAGTTAATATTTGAAATAGGACATTACACCACTTCAGTGAAATCAACGAGAATATTACGCTGATCATTTAAACCAAACCATCATCAATCTATGCTAACTGGATGATCATCAAAATCTAAAGAGAAATTGCACATTTTACGGCCATTATACATGTTCTCAGAATCCAAATGAAAATGAGATATTTTAGTTAATGGTGAAAGTGATCGCAATATCACTCAGTCATGTACACTGACCATACAACCGTTAATAGAACGAAAACCCACCGTCCGCATTTCTCCGTAAAATCCATCCGAACATCTCACATTGCAAAATGGCTGATTGGTTTGAAGCCGCGCTCACAAAATTATGGTCATATACGGTGACTGAACAAAAACTAACCAACGACAATTGAGTTTTGAACATGCAATCCATATCCTCCGCATTCTTTTTTCATATGGCTACAAAACATTGAAGTCGAACATGTTCTATCAGTGAAATTTTTGAGCTACCAACGTGAGACACTCATCAGCCATTCAAGAAACGGTCGACAGATTCAGTGTGCTACTAGAGCAGCAGGTACTTCTAGAATAATTATCACGTGATAATCAAAACTCCGCTCGAAATTTTGACGTCAGTTCGTTCGTAGGGCCAATATTTAAGCCATAATCTGTATTTCATAGCACGCAACAGTTACTAATGATTAATGGGGAGGGTTTGAAGCGGGGGAGACAGCGCCTGATGTGGATTGGGGTTATAATTAGATTATATAAGGTAAATGTAGGAGTATTTTTTTCCACAGTTTCTGTGGAGAGTTTTGTATGCCGGCCAAGTTGACCGTTAATACCGGCTACCACTAATGATAGCCTGATTGATTACCGAGGTGAACAGGTTGATACGAATGGGCATACATACATGTGGATAAATGAGTGTGGGAGATATAGTACTTTTGTTGTTTTCCTTTTGGTTCTAAGTACAACTCTAAATTAGTGACGCGCACGAATAAGATGATGCGGCTCCGTGAGTGCATCCTGAATCAAGTGCTCGATGAGATGTGGGTAATCGGTGGATACGCAGAAAACAGCTTCACACAAGCTGTTTTAGACGGGAGCCTGAAAGTGGGGACGGATACATTCGTTATATGAAGTTGACGGCCAAATTTTCTCCGAGCCACATTCAAAAAGGTCATCGGAGGGAACGCAAAGTTTGAAGATTGACATTATGTTCAATAATGTGGGGGAACTGTCCAAGCCCTTTTGAACACTCTGAATGCTGCTAATGATCCATATTTCATTTGGAGGCCTACTCCGAATATATAAATATTTTACATTGAAGAATTAGGTTCGTTTTTTCCGAGCTAACAGGCTTGGCAGAGTGAAACCCTTATTTCGTAGACCATACGAAGAACTACGTTAGAAATGAATGCGAGCTGTGTGGTGATGGCGCTTGAGTGTATCGGCTCATACGGAAGTGTAGGATTCAACTTTAGTTTTTGTAATCAAAGTGGATCAATACCAAATGTTTGGCAACGTTCATTATAGGTGCGTCAGGTTGAATATGCTGATAAGCTTCTGGTAAAAGATCGTTGGAGATTTTCCACTACAAACCCATCGGATTTGCGTAGATGGTGGCAAATGAAGGTGCAATCCTCAGGTTCAGGTTGAGCACACATTTTGTGAACAGCCAGCGTTGCATCTGGTAGACCGATTGTCTTATTGATACAGCCTACTGTTCTTTTGGTTCTTGCTACCCGAGGGCGTACGTGTTCAGGGAAACTGAGGGAGTTTGAATACCCCATTCCTAGATCTCGAACGGATGTGACGGTGTCAATGTGATGACTGTCTATTGAGACAGACCCATTAGGTATTTGGTAACCATAAGAGATAATGTACGATTTGTTTGCTGAGAACGTCATAAGCCATGTTTTGCACCAGGACTTCAATGATGCCAAGTCATGTGGTATATTTTGTAGACATGAGGCGAGGTTGCTGGGTCGGCGGAACGTGTAAACGACTTTGATATCATCAGCAAACAGAAATGTTTGCCATGTTTAATAACATCATACATGTCATTTATATACATGAGGGAGAACAGTGGGTCCAAAGAGCTTCGCTGAATCACCCCACTAGTCACTGGTTTGGGCATTGAGCAGTGCTCATCGAGTTTGACAATTTGGGTTCGGCCTTTAGGATATGACGAAATCCAACTGTATGGGGTGTTCTGTATGCCAAGGGATGCTATTTTAATTAACGGGCGCTTATGGGTACACGATCGAAGGCCTTTTGTATGTCTAGGAGTATTATAGTTGCCGCATTTTCTGCGTCTGCGGACATCAATATACGGTTCGTATATTCTAACTGACATGTCATGCAAGAGCACGAACTGAAGTTGTGCTGCGAAAGGTTTATAAGGTTTCGTGACCTTGAGAATTCAACAATGGGCACTTCCATTATCCTTTCAAGCACTCTTCAGCAAACTGTTGTGTGGTTGTTTGGACGACAGCCACTAACTTCCTGTTTTGCACTTCTTTTGTAGCGGGGCATTGTAACTGACTTTTACCAATGCGGAGGAAAAGTGCTGGATAATAGTGATAGCGTGAACAAATTTAGTAGGAAGATGGGTAAATCCGCACCTGCTTGTTTGATGACGACTGGTGGGATACCATCAGGTCCAGGATAGACTGTGGGTTTATTGGTATCTGCTTTTGATCGGACACTTCTAACGTCGATCGAAATATTGCACAGAAATTTCATTGTTTTCAACGGAGTAACGGGTAATACTGTGCTCCCCATGGTAAACGCAGCAGCAACATGTGAGTTGAGGAGTTCACATATTTCAACAGGGTCGTCGACAACTGTATTGTCTTCGAGTGTTATAACTTTGATAGAAGGGTCCCTCATGGAACTTCTCCGTCTCATCAATTGCATTAGTCCCATGCCACTTTGCTCACTGCCAAGCGCGAGCTTTTCTTTGTTTGCATAACGCAGTTGCGTTCTATGTTTTGTGTCCAAACATACTGTTCATTTGTATTACTTGGGAGAAGTCCAGTGTTCTTCTATGCATCGACTTAAGTGATTTAAGTCTGCCAGTCTCTTCGGCAGTCACGATTCTACCTGGTGCATACGAGTCAACGCGTTTGGCTTCATGGGGCCAGAATACCAATGAGAAAGTTAAAGTATTTGATAAATTCTTCCGTTGCTACCTTTGGGTCGGATTTAATAAAGGACGCATTCCAATTTAAGGAGCTTAGTAAGGAGGAGAATGTATTTGATCGGACGATAGAAAACAGTTGTCGGTTTGTTAACTGTATTGAGATCAAATTGACATTTGAAGATTTTATGGTCACTTTCTGGAAATTGTCCCAGAACGGATATCCTTACAGACGAGATACCTTTGGGGAATATGAGACCAACAGTACATATGTATCTGGTGGGCGCTAGGACATGTTGGTTCCACCCATTCAGTTCAATGTATTGAAGAACCTGAGCCTGCTAAGCAGGTCTGTGAATGAGATCCAGGTGATATGTGGCACGTTAAAGTCACCATCTATATACTTCTTTTCGCACGGTACGTTCGATAGTTGACTTATGACCTCTACAAGTTCAATGAAGTCCCTGCTAGTAGCATTGGGTGGTCGGTGAATGCATCCAATGAGGGGGTAGCAAGAACCTACAGAAACCGCTAACCACGACGAGTCCTCGGGTTTATTGAGGCTAGGCTCTTCAAATGTAACTGCGAAAAATTGTTCGTCTAGGTAAATGATGCATCCACCGCCTCGTCCTGTGAGACGATCTCCACAAAATATATTTTATCTTATCGGGTTAATTTGCGTGTCTGGATTATCGAGGAACACCACGTCTCAATAACGAGAATGATATGTGGATTAGACAAAAAACTAAAGGTTTTAGGATGCGCATCTCACTTATCAATGATTTTACGTTTGTGCATAATGAATTAATAGAATTCTCTCTGTCTAGCATAATATTGAAACTGCTGAATAACTGTATAACAGATGTGGAAGTGGGTTGCGAAATATCATACGGAGATGTCCGGTTTAGAGGCCGTAACAATTTTCTACTCATGTCGCAAAGATTTGACTGCACGACAGAAAGTGCTGGAAGAGTGTCTTTATGACAGGATGACTAAGTGGGACATGGGATGGGGGCCAGATGGTTGGTGGATTAAATACCGGACGATGCACTGAAAATGGATCGTGCTGGCTGACATTTCTGTTAGTTATATTATCAGGTGATGATGTACCTGACGAGGTACATACATTGGGAACTTCATTACCGGTATCATTAATATTTTGGATATAACAATAGGGTATCGCGAAGCTATTGGGTTATGCATGGAAACTGTGAAACCTACAATGGTTGTGGATTCGTGTGGAGACGGTAGATGACCAACTGTTCATTTTCATCTTCGAAGCATCATCACTTATAATGTGTTCCTCAGAAAAAGATACGTAACTTTTATGGAATACCGTCGATTGATGTTCATGTCGCAAGTCTAGAAGATTTTTGTATATGGCCCAGATAAGGTTTATCCGTCGACGGGATAAACATATGTACTCATCATCACTGTCAGGGTGCCACTTAAAACAGTCTGCCTGAAACTGCTTACTGCGTATCCACCGACCACTCACACCTCATTTCACATTTGATCCACTACGCACTTACGGAACCGCATCATTTTACTCACAAGCGTTACTCACACAGAGTTGTGCTTGAAACAAAAGGTTATATATGACATAAACTTTTCCACATATTATATATATGCCCATTCGTAATAACCCGCTCGCCTTGGTAATTAATCAGACTATAACTAACGGTAGCCAGTATTGACGGTCAACTTGGCCGGCATGCAAAACTCACCCCAGAAAACTGTGGAAAATATACTCCCTCGTTTACCTCATATAATCTAATTATAACCCCAATTCACATCAGGCGTTCTTTCCCCTGCTTCAAACCCTCCCCAACGTCCATTAGTAACTGTAGCGTGCTATCATATACATATTCTACCTCAAACATTGACCATATGAAACAAACTGTTGTCAAAAATACATTATAAACTCACTGAAACCCAAATTCATATAGTGTGTTGTTCTCCTGCCTCGAAACCCTCCTCGTTAACCATTAGTACCTGTTGTGGGCTATGGAGTATAGATTCTAGGTTAATCATTAAACCTATCAAACAAACTGACGTCAAAACGTCGAACGGAGTTCTGATTATCACGTGCTAATCAGTATAGTAGTAGCTGCTGGTTACCCAATTATCGCAGTATGCTATAACACTTGTTTGCCAATATAATATACTTTATTGGAAAAACACGAAAATATTAATATCGCATGAAGTTTTTGTCAAAACCTATAACATTTACCTCATTCTTCATATTGCATGTGATTACTTCACATTTTCCCATTTACCACATGACATTGCAATATTTTTCTTATTCCCACGGGCATCCATAATTCAAAGAAAATTTTAGCGATGAATGGCGGCCCAAAACCTCATATTGGCCGAGCGAATGGTGAGAATTTCAACTTTTCAACGCTTTCCAGCGGTCACCGCTGTCCCGCGCTGGTGTCTGCTCAATTCTTCGCCGGATTTCAGAATTCTTCATCCTCCCTCGTCCAAACAGAATTATTTCAACACTTTCCGATCGAAGTTTCGTTAATAATAATAATAATAATAATAATAATAATAATAATAATAATAATAATAATATATTTCTCAACGCAGTTGTAAGAAGCACGCTCGGGGGTGCGCGATCATGACAGATATTTACATGCGGTACAAAGCAACACATGGATATAACAATACAAACATGAAACCTGGTGACAACTGAAAACGTAATTAGAGGGAAAATAGACAGTTTACAATGTCCGATTTACACATAAGAAAAAACATGGTTCGTCTGTTCCACAGCTTTAGTCCAAAAAATGAGATGTTAGGCTAATTTATCTTTGAGAATACGTGCAAATGTGTCTTCGAAGGATTTCGCCGTTATCCGACGAAACTTCGAGCAGGAAAATGTTGAAATAGTTCAGTTTGGACGAGGGAGGACGGGAAATTCCAATATCCAGCGAAGAATTGAGCAGACTTCAGCGCGGGACCGCGGTGACCGCTGGAAAGCGTTGAAAAAGGGAAATTCTCACTAATCGCTCAGCCAATATGAAGTTTAGGGTTCCCATTCATTGCGAAAATTTTCTTTGCATTATGGATGCCCGTGGGAATGAAAAAAGAGCGCAATTTCATGAGTTAAATGGGAAAATGTGAAGTAATCACATGTAATATGATGATTAATGTAATCGTTATATTTTTTGACAAAAACTTTACTCGCTATGAATATTTTTGTGTTTTTCCAATAAAGTATATAGCATTGGCAAATAATTGTTATAGTATTCTGCGATAATTGGGTAACTATAAGCTATTTCCCGACTGGTTATCACGTGACGATCAGAAATCCGTCCGAAATTTTGACGTCAGTTTGTTTTATGGAGTTGATGATTACGCAAGGATTTATATTTCATATGACAGTGATTACTAGGTGGTTAACGAGAAGGGTTACGGGGCAGGAAAGAAAGCACGATGTGAATTGAGATTTCCTTGGGTTTATTATGTATTTTTGACGTCAGTTCGCTTTGTAGGATTAATGTTTAAAGTAGAATAAATAAATATTTCATAGTACGCAACAGTTTCTAATGGTTAATGGAGAAGGTTTGAGGCAGGGAAGAAAAGCGCACTATGTGAAATGAGGTTGTGTAATACAATTCACTGTCGGGTGATTGATGCCAATTGGGTTTTCGACTGTGTAAGTTGTGTGCATGACTTACTGGGCCTCTGGCTCATGCTTGTCCGTTTTTGTTACCATTCCAGATTTCCGTTTGGACCTCGTCCTTCAGAGAAACGCTGCTCCTCAGTGCCTCCACTCCGTTGCACGTTACAGTTGTAGTGATGTTATATAATGTGATCAAGGGGGGATTTTTTTTGAACGGTTTTTGTGGAGAGTTTTTGTACGTTGGTCAAATAAGCACTCAATACTGGCTATCATTAGTTATAGCCTGAATGATTAGCGAGGTGAACAGGTTATTACGAGTGGGCATATATATATATGTGGAAAAGTGTATATTTGACATAAGGTCCTTTTTTGTTGTTTTGGTTTAAGTACAACTCTGCATAAGTAAAGCACATGAATAAAATGATATGGTTTCGTGAGTGTGTAATAAATCAAATACTAGATGGGTTGTGAGTAATCCACGGATAGACAGTGAACAGCTGCAGGCAAGCTGTTTTGAATGGGACTATGTCAGTAAAGATGGGTACATACGTTTATCCTGCCGACGGCTAAACATTATCAGGACCACATTCAAAAAGGTCATCAGAAGATATACAAAGTTTAAAGAATGACATTATGTATGATGAGGTAAGGAAGCTGTCCAGGCCCTTTTTAAATAACGGCGAAATCCATGGAAGATACATTTGCACGTATTTTCCAAATTGACCATGAAATATTCGAAACGTGGTCTTTACTAAACCTTGTAAAAGATAAATCAGTGTAACATCTCATTTTTTGGACTAAACCTGTAGAACAGACGAACTATCTTCCTTCCTCATGTGTAAATCGAACGTTGTAAAATGTGATTATTTTCCCTCTGATTACGTCTTTATTTGTCAACAGGTTTCATGTCTGTCTTGTTTTATATCCGTTTGTTGCTTTATACCGCATGTAATTATCTGTCATGTTCGCGCACCCTCGAGTATGTTTCTCACAAATACGTTGCGAAATATATTGTTATTATTTTCTAGTAAGCAGCGCACATGTATTACTGCCGGTTTGGAGACCTGCTGTAGCGTTTTGTACACTATTTTCTACTTCATAATTTTTCATTGTTGTTCATGCCTTTTCATCTTCTTCAACCTCACATGTACACATGATGTGAAAGAGGTTTATGGATCCACTGGGTAATCAATAATTTCGAAAAAATTATACTTCCGAGTTCTCGAGTTCTGCGTTCTGTCTGCGTTCACGGTCGGTGGCGTACAAGTCTTTGTGAGAGTAAGAATTCAGCGGAATTAACCATCTAGTTCGGCAAATTTTATTATCTGTCTTTGGAATCATCGTGGCCGTGGCATCGAGATTACTTGCGAGACACGTCAGATAGCATTAGTGGAAATTTTTATTTGGTGTGGTGGAACACTAAACCAACTTATCTCTACGAACCATTGTGAGTTATGTGTTTTCCATTTCATTATATTTTGACCTAATATTCACACCTGAGTTCCACATACTGTTTTGATCCACTACACTCTTTAGGCGTTTTGGATTTGGAATCGGCATGTACGGCCACTCCAGATAATGGAGGAAAATGCCTACAGTAGGATGGAGGTGGAGTTGCTTGTCCTTCCTTGTCTTTGTTTCTGAAATTCGGGATATTGTCCCCAACATTCGGGGGAAATTTGGACACCTTAGATCCAGTACTCACTCCAGTCAGCGCCTCGGTTGACGGATGGAATCGTCGATGACTAGGGTAGATATTCCCCACACTAACCGCGGGTTTTATGGGAGAACCTTGACCGCGCCTAGCGTCGACAGAGTTGCGCATGGTTTGATTTTCAGCATCCTTCTGAGCAGACATCGTAGCGGTGTTGCCAGTTACAATTTGCTGACCGACAGAAGTCGTGGAACAGTCGAGATCAACAGCCAAGTCAATGAGGTTGTTGAATTTGTTGCGCGAGTTCTTTTTTTACTTGGGAAATATTGGTTCGCAATATTATCCGTTGGAGTTGTGTCTTGTCGCCAATCACTTCTATTGACTTACAATTTGTGACAAGCGTCATTTGGTCTTGTTTTTTGACGAATTAATTTGCTGCTAGTTCGTTTATGAATTGCAGTAACGGTTGACAACATTTTTGCCGTACTTTCTTTCGGTGCCTTAGGCAATGCACTCCTGATCTTCCATCCTGCTAGACTTCAGTGTGGCTCTTTTCACATTCGGCAAGAGTATTCTGTTAGGCATGTTAGACACAATCACTTTACTTCCACAGCGTATCGGTTTGTGCAGTTCAGTTGGTATTGTGTCAATATACGTTCCAGAGGCTACGAGATCTTTGTGACTAGAAGTAGTAGTTTTAAGATGGATTTAATTCGAGGTACCTGAAACGCTGATTTTCGAATTCAGCTAGTGCAAACTTTGGTAAGCTTTTCATGCTTATTTTGTATATTTGCCATTTTCGCCTCTAGGTCCGTTATTTTTTACCTGCTCTGCAAATACATCAGTAGTGGGGACTAAAAAGAACTTAGTGTTGCTCCTTCCTTGTACGACGCTGACGTTTTCCGTTGAAACAACCGCTTTAGCAGTAGATTTTGGCTCCTTCGCGATAGCAGCAATGAAGGAGGTGTTGGACGTGCCGCCTGGAGATGTTCTGCCTCTCTTTGTTGTTACCATGCGTTTTTTTCACGAGGCTGATCGCTTTATATTAATAATGGTATATTTCCCAACGCATCTATGAGAAAACAGGCTCAGATGAGCGTGATCAGTACACACATTTTAACATGAAACCCATAACTTACACACAATTGTTAATTGTACAATACACCAATAACGGGAATAAATTCACAAAACGGACATAACAATACGTGAAAATTCTGGTTCAGGAAGAATCATTTGGCCCACTTGCCTCCAAAACGATAGTTCTCAAAAGTTTCAATGTTTGAGAAAAACCGCTGAGTAGTTACATCAATTTTCGGTTCACAAGGTTAACGTTGGCCTTATGTTCAAGGTCA